>CAJQZN010021080.1:4795-64177 GCA_907164685.1 Colias eurytheme
CCCATGCATCCTCTAATAGTTAAGGCGTGTATACACAGTACATAACAAGACGACACAAAAGATACAATTGGCATACAGTGGGCGGCCTTATGGCAATAAGCCATTTCTTCCAGGCAACCGTCGGGTAGAGGATAAAAATATAATAACTTCGGTAGTGTGAGCCAATAATTAACATGAGTTGTAAATATTTGAATAATAAAATATATAGTAACACATATACATAAATATTATATACGTATAGAATATAATAATCACATACATACATATACAAATATCATACACAGTGTGTGTGTAAGTGTTATTCTTCCCATTAACGTATACAGGGTGTAATCGTTAAGTGTGCACAGGCGATTTTTCCGTAAGTATTACAGATAACAAAAAACTTTAAACTGATATCGAAAGTACTTAACCTAATGAGTAAAATGGCCGTAATAAATTTTTAAAAATAAATCAAGAAATATCAAAAAAATTATCTTTAAACCCTTTTGTATGAAATATGAATATCCCGTATATTATACATTTAATATGAAAGATTTTAGCTTTCTTTTTCTTTTTTGGTTTTCTGCTTTAATTACTTCGCAAATTTGAAGTGGCATTTTCCACGCTTTTTCCGGACATTTTCACGCATTTTCCGGATATTTTCCGGTTATTTTCCGGGAATTTCCCAGGCATTTTCCAGGCATTTTCCGAGCATTTCCCGGGGGTTTTCCGGATGTTTTCCGGACATTTCCACGCATTTTCCGGATATTTTCCAGACATTTTCCGAGCATTCCCCAGGCATTTTCCGGTTATTTTCCGGGAATTTCCCAAGCATTTTTCGGGGATTTTCCGAGCATTTCCCGGGGATTTTCCGGACATTTTCACGCATTTACCGGATATTTTCCGGACATTTTTCAAATTTGCGAAGTAATTAAAGCAGAAAACCAAAAAAAGAAAAAGAAAGCTAAAATCTTTCATATTAAATGTATGTGGGATATTCATATTTCATACTTAATGTATGGGAGGGTTTACAGATAATTTTTTTGATATTTCTCGATTTATTTTTAAAAATTTATTACCGCCATTTTACTCATTAGGTTAAGGACTTTCGATATCAGTTTAAAGTTTTTTGTTATCTGTAATACTTACGGAAAAATCGCCTGTGCACACTTAACGATTACACCCTGTATATCACGGACCCCATAATTACGATTTTAATAAATCTTTTACTGATATAAATACAAATATTCATATTTTTTAGGTGTAGATCTTGTATACGAGATTCAATATCTGTCTACAAAATAGCCATAGAACTAAACGAGATTTGAAAATCGGTATCAGATATTATGTTAGGTTCATAAATTTTTATGCGGCCCTCATATTTATTTACTATCCGACACTTAAATATTTCTCTTTCCCAATTTCATGGATCAGTGTTCTTTGTGTTACAAGGGTGGAATATGAATGAATTAAATTGACTTATACTTTTGCATAAATATTTGTAAATAAAATCACTGTCACTACATAGTATAAAACGAAATCGCTTTCCACCTTCTTTGTGTTTGTAATCTTTAAAATAATTACTCAACAGATTTTGATGTGGTTTTTTTTAATAGAGAGAGAGTATAATAATTTATTAAGTTTCAGACAAAGCGGACGAAGCCGCCGCACTTGCGAAAAGCTTGTAATGTTATCGTTAAAAAGGTCTTTTTAACACTCGCTTTTATTTTATTGAAGCTCGAAGCATTTATTTTATTGACTTAAAGCAATCTTGCACCTTTTTATATACTACTAGCTGCGTTTCGCGGTTTCACCCGCGTGGCTCCGCGTCTTAGCGAAATGAAATATAACCTATTAGCCTTCCTCGATAAATAGGCTATCTAAAACCGAAATAATTTTTCAAATCGGACCAATAGTTCCTGAGATTAGCGCGTTCAAAGAAACAAACTCTTCAGCTTTATTATCTTATCTTAATCTTAATATATCTTAATCTTAATACTATTATAAAGGCGAAAG
Organism: Colias eurytheme; assembly: GCA_907164685.1. Lineage (NCBI taxonomy): Eukaryota > Metazoa > Arthropoda > Insecta > Lepidoptera > Pieridae > Colias > Colias eurytheme. Next base: position 6,791 of record CAJQZN010021080.1, read on the forward strand.
TTTGTATGGATGTATGGATGTATAGATGTATGGATGTATGGATGTATGGATGTTTGTTACTCTTTCACGTAAAAACTACTGAACCGATTACAATGAAATTTAGCACACATATAGAGGGTAACTTGGAATAACACATAGGATAGGTTTTATCCCGGAAATCCCACGGGAGCGGGAACTATGCGGGTTTTCCTTTGAAAACGCGGGCGAAGCCGCGGGCGGAAATCTAGTATAAGTATATAGTAAAGATAATCCAATCTTACGTTCCCACTATAAAATAAATAACACATGTATTTCAATCATTTGCCATATCAAAAGTATGACAAAAATCCTTTTCAAAAGATATAACGTGATCTTAATGCATATAAGACAACGAAGATTTACACCCACACTATAAGATGCTATACTTTTCCCTTTTCTATCAGCCAGCTATAAAAAGAATTTATGATTTCCGTAACACGTGGAAGTTTTATTTTTGTAAATGGACTCTTAATGCAAGTTTTTATAGGATAATATAAAGGATAATTTCCAAGGTTTTGAAAAAATGTGATTGATATTTTTATTTTATAAAAATGTTATGGGTGCTTAGACTTAAGTACAAATAAAAATAAAATACAAATATTTTCACCAAAAAGTCAAAATAAGATAGTTATTAGAATAAAATTACACAGGCTGTTGATTCAGAATACTAGAACAATATTATTAACTCCACAAAAATATGAGAATGTAGATATAACGAAATATACCTTTTATTATTACCAAATCTTCGATAAGCACGCGAAATAATATTTAATGAAAAAGATAAAGTAAAGGAATACGTTATTTTAGACATCCATTTATTGTTATGAGACATCCTTGGCGGTCCATAATTTGAATCTATCATCGATACACGTGTAAAAGTACCTACTTGTTTTTATATTAAAATACAGTATTTAAAAAAAGCCATACAAATAGTAAATTATATGGAAAGAGAACAACGGTTACAAAAACTTAGGTACATTTTTTGGGAAATATAATTAATAGTTCAAAACTTTCATTTAAAAATTCAATTTCAAAGCATTTCACAGACTTGAGCGCAATTTCTACACAAATGAGGGTAGTCTTTTTAAACGGTATCTAGCTCTAAATCTCAGGCCATGATGCGTAAATAAGGTTTAAGGGGATTAAATCAAGGTCGAATTCAGATTTCATCTGCAATTTCAACGAATCTAAATGTTAATTATACTGTGTATGCTTTTATAAGAAGCTGAATTTTTTACGATTTTTCATTTGTAAGCAAAAATCGTAAAAAAGTTATTATCTGTGCCCCGCTGTTTCAACTGCCGACAAATATGTTTGACTCTGAGTCTTCCACTATTTTTGTTCTTAATTGGTACTGCTGTTATCATGAGCGCATACAGACAGACTGACAGATAAAAAACATTAGTATAGATTTTTATTATTTAGATTTTAAATCGAAAATTTATTATTTGTTACTTAGTATTTTCTTTTGTTTAATTTTACACGAGCATAAGGGTACCTATACAATATACATTTAAAACATAAAAAATCTTATTTGTTACATTTTTAAGCATGCATACCTTTGAATATTATATTTCATAGAAATTAGAATAGTGCTCTTGCTGTTTATTTCACGAAAATAAAAGATGAAATATTGAAATATGGCGTGTAAATTTAAGGGGCTATAGCCTGATAACGTGAAATATGCAGTGCAAACGTAAGCAGCACGCAGACAATCTTTGCAAACATTTAAATGTTGCTGCTAGAAGCTATTTAGCTCTGAAGTAAAAATTACATTTTTACGGTAACGTAGGAGTGTATTTTATATATTTCATCACAAGATGAATGTCTGAGATTGGTTTACATTCGTCGCTAATCTTATTGATTAAATTTATCTAATAAATTAAGGGTATAAGTAACGAAACCCCTAAATTTTTTACTTAAATCGTATTTAACAAATATAGTTTAAAATAAGTTTCCCCAAAAGAATTAAATAATATTATTATTCCGAATTCATTTTTAACATTCGTGTAGTTTCATTGATAACACTTCATATATTATTTTTTTTTTTTATTCAACAAATAAAATTTTACTTACTAGGAAAATAGCCCACTTATTTCATTAATAAAAATTATATTATATATATAAAAATTATATTAAATTATTGGAAAAATAGCCAATTTATTAAATCGTTTGCTAAATACACATCGAGTTGACACCACACGCTTGAAGCCGTCGAAACAGTTCAGACCGCGCTCATTCCGAGATAATTGTTAGTACAAGGGTTCATTATATTCCACCAAGGTATTGTTTAATTCGTTGATTAAGCTTGTATTTGAAAACATAATGGTACAAATTGGTTGGACTGAATTGTAAACAATTAACGGAAGGGAAATGAGTTAGTTGATCGAATAAGCAACGTTTACATCGTATCGAAATATGTTTATTTACAACTAGCGGTCCGCCCCGGCTTCGCCCGTGGTACATATTTCGCAATAAAAGGTAGCCTATGTTCTTTCTCAGGGTCTAAAGATTGTCTGTGCCAAATTTCATCAAAATCGGTCCAGTAGTTTATGAGCCTATTCATTACAATCAAACAAACAAAGTTTTCCTCTTTATAATATTAGTGTAGATGTATAAATTAGTGTATTTCTATTGACAGATAGTTTTATTTCTACTGCAAATGTAACCATTTCATTGAAGTAAAGAAGATGGGTAGAGGCCTTAAATTACGTACAAAATTACAAACAAATATAATATATTCGCTATATTATGATGTTTGACTGTATGCAAAAATAGATTTTTTGAATCTCTTCCTTCCACGGATTTTTCAAAGACTTATTGTCAATCCTTCGCTACGAATTTGTTATGATTTCTCACGTGAAACTAAATTAATAGTATTAAAGAGAAAAATATCGCACTGTTTAATATCTTTCTTTGCTATAAAAAACTGCATAGAATAGAAGCTGATCCCATTACGAGTAAAAAGTTTATCTTCATGCATTGAAAATGAGATACCACTGGGAATCCGTAATTTCATTTCAAATACTTTTAAAGCACAGTTAATGGCTATTTTAATTTATTATTATTGTCTTAGTGTAACCTTTATCTTTCTGACTTGATAGCATATACATTTTTCAAATTGAAATTCAAATTCAAATTATATTTATTTGCAAGAATGTAGTTACAAATTATAGATGTTTTAATTACAATATTATATGGCTAATACATTCTACCCATTGATTGGGTGTGCAAATATTAAAAAAGATAGTTGATAAGTCTAATTATTACATAACATTTAATAAATGCATAAAAGATTATTATTTCTAGAACGACTTAAAGGTTTTTCATTTTATATTAACTGAAAAGATATTTCTGCATATGCTGAAATAAATAGATATTATTCTTATGCATTATTACTTAATGACTTTTCAGAAAGGACTTGTCAGAAGCACATGCCTGGCAGGATAAGGATAAGCATAAACGTTCGTATGTTTTGATGCTTATCAATTAAGCACGCTTGGCTGAACATATTCGGATGCAACCAACAATATATCTTAATTTTCTTTTACAAAATACACTGTTAATACCGTAAAGCACAGAAATTTTATAACAATATTGTATACGAATTAATATAGTGTTTGTAGTCGTAGCTACTGCTACGAAACGGCTCGATCGATTTCTATGATTTTTTTTGAGATATATTTCGTAATATTGAAACACTTGGTATTAGGATTAGCAGTAATTACTGTTAGCAAAATAGAATTCATTTCAGCTAGTAGTTTTATAAAAAAAAACATCATTGGAAACAATAAATTATACTATAGATAGCGCATTAATATTACCTTACTTTGTTTCAAACATATAGTATAGAGCCTTCTTGCAATCGTATAAAGAAATAAAAATAATACAGGAAAAGCGAGCCATTTGCAACAGAACTGCAATTTTTATACAGTCATTTATTTAAGGAACAGCTGGCGATAATGATACGTTTTATTATAAAATTCTTAAGTATCGGAACTATGATTTATATAGAGTTTAATTAAAATATTTAAAAATTAATCGCGTCAAATGTAATTAATGCACGTAAAATGCATTAATCATAATATTATAGAACAGTACGTAGTTTAAACCAAAATGCTATTATATGTTTTCGTATGAGATAACAAATATATTTAAATGTATTCACAATCGCCAACACACTATTTATTTAAGGCTGCAGTCTAGCAAAATTGCGTTTTCAACAAGTTATTTGACAATTTTTTCCCGGCTAATGAAATGATAAACTGAATTTTTTTTTCTTGTTTATCAATTAGTGTTATATACGCAATGCGCGTGAATTTTTTCACATTTATAAAGTTACTTTATGTTACCTTAATCAGGCCTTCAAGATAAGTCTCTTTCCCCCAAAGACATTTCGAGCTAAGTTTGTGCACTCACTACGTTGCAACCGATTACAATTTACACAATCTGATCAGCACATTATTATCCTTATATAGTCGTTATTAAAAACTGCTGAATACAATTGCCGAAAAACTTATGATTTTCTTAATTAGAACGTTATAAATTCATTAAATTTCCCATTTTTTGCCTTACAAAATCTATTGATAAATACTGCTAAAAGTTATTTTTTCCATTAATTTATTCGAGTTGGTTGAAGACCAATGAGTATTAATCCTTTAAAAAAATTTTTTTTTGAATTTTGATAATTCTTTAAATATTAAAAAAATATTTAAAATAATTAGGAAAAATCCTAGCGAATTTCTTTAGTCGCGCTCCTTGGGCCGGAGCGTTCTGACGTGTGCTCTACGCTCGATTTTCCTTCATACCGAAGTGAAAGTTGCTCTACTTCATTAAATTTAATATTTTTGTTAATTGATTATTTTTATCTTAGTTTTGTGCAAATATTCGTATTTTTAAACATTTGATTTCGATATGGAAAATAAACGAAAAAAATACGCGTGTAACTACTAGAAAAAAATTATCTTCGAACATAAAGTTAATGAAACCAAATAGATTGCAAAGGTGATTGGCAACAATTTCTTTATTTTACGGGGTGTCAGTAAAGGGATGTATATTTCTTTAAAACTAAAGTAAGCTCATAAATTTTCTTATAATATATTTTTTTTTGAAGTTCCAAAAATGTTTATTTTTCGTTTGAGAAATACGAAATATAATATAAACTTGTATTGAGAACTTGAACTTCCCAAGTTCATCCGGGGAAATCCCCATACGGGGAAAATGATTTGTTTACTCCAAAATTGATCCGAGGTGTTTTAATTTTTTCTTCTAGTCATTTTCAACGTAGCGGCATGTTGTTTGATTATTAATTTTGTAACTTAAATACAGGATGTTGGTTTTATATTCTGATCTTACAGACGCGCTGACAAATTTAGTCCGCCATTTCTAGTTTAGTCTACCAACTCTAAGTACCAATATTAAAACGAATGGATTATCATCACATCATCAAAACTCAGATGTAATGGAAGATCACAATAACATAGAAAATTCAGTGGGTGTTGAGAACTAAACAAACAGAAGTAACAGAGACGCGAAGAATAAAAAAAGAGGACGAAAGCGATAATTCGTTGATGCTTTCCCTTTTCGACGTATTGTTAGGGTACATCACCAATCTGCAAAAAACAAAACTGATGATTCCCAATTGCTGATTAAAAATGAAAAACAAATAATCGACAACAGTGGTGAAAATTTGCTGATCACAATGAAACATCCTTCAGTGGTAGCAGATTTACTCATTTCAAATGTATCGGTGAACAGCGTAAAGGAGAGGAGGACAGGAAAACATTATGAATGTGGATGGTGGATTGTATACAGGGTGTAATCGATAAGTATGTGCAGGCGATTATGACGTTATTATTGCAGGTATCAAAAAACTTAAAACTGATATCGAAATTACTTTACCTAATGAGCAAAATGACAATAATAACTTTTTAAAAGTATAACGAGAAATATCTAAAAAATTTACTTTATACACTCCCATATCAAAAAGGGAAAATGGGACTAGTAGAAGTTAAATGTCTAATTCCGGCAAAAGACATGAATGCGTAAGATGCGGTTAAAAAAAAATTTAATATTTGAAATACAATGCAAAAAATAACACTTTTGTCATAGATAAGAATCATGACTATTTTTTCTAAATTCAGGGACAACTAAACGTTGCAGAAGCAGAAGTCTGCTTATTTGCTGTTTGGACTGGAGTGAATAATTCGTTAAAAATAGAATATATAAAAAAGTATGTAACGTTTAGGCAAAATAAAATGAAGGACCATTATCAAGATTTTACATAAATTGCCTACTGTCAGAATTGATTGATTCGAGACTTCAGCATTCGATGCCCATCAAGGACCCATCCTATATCATTCAAGCGATTGAAAAAAAAGAGATAAATCCAGTGCAACCGATAAAGCATCAGAATGCTAGCAAAAGATTTATTAGGTTTATCAATATAAATCTATATATTACACATAATATAATAAATCTGTAGAAGACGCTAAGACTGACATCCGCGCGGACGGAGTCGCGGGCGGAAGCTAGTCAGAAATAAATATCTTTTGTTTTCATTTAACACAAACATTACATTTTTTTATTATACAGTGTAAACTCTATATAACGACACTCCATTTAACGTCAAACTCCGTATAACGTCAAGATTTCTCGACTTTGGTTGGTTTATATTGTTGTCTATACAATAATACACTCCATATAGCATCATGCTCACTCTAATTAACGACCACAATAAGACATTACAACTAGGAACTAGGACTAGGAAGTACTGACTAAGTTGCCGAAATCAATGAAAATGTAGTTGTTTACATTCTTTTTTACTGACATACCGAAGATTCTCAGAAATGCAGACGTAGAAAAATAAAGAAAAAATTCTGCATGCCGAAGAAGATGGACGATCTGCCAAAAAATTGAAGAAACCTCAATATGAAGACCTTGATCAAGCGATGATAACATGGTTTCATAGGCAATGTCAAAATAATATTCCTGTCTCTGGACCAATCATGTAATTTTCCCTTTCTCTCCATTTAATGACCACTCTCTATAACGTCGAAAAATGCACGGTCCCTTAAGTGACGTTATATAGAGTTTACACTGTATATAAAATTTTATTAGTTTTATTAGTTATTAGTTAAACTGAACAACTTTCACTAAGAAACTTAGGTCGAAAAAAATGTATAGAGTTCTGCATTTTGTATGGAAAGCTTATTTTTTTTTATATTTCGTCCAAATTTCTTTGTAAAAGTTGATCAGTTATATAAACATGAAGTTGAAGATATCAATAGAAAGTATTCGCAAATTTGTGTACTGATAAAAAAAAATCACCCGGTGTAATTTTCACGAAAATTGTTTCAAATTGTCATTTTTGGTACTTATTACGAATATTAAATTATGCATACGAATGATTTAATTTTTAAAAATTAAGTGGAGCAACTTTCCCTTAGTACATTTGTATTATTTACATATAGGATGACAGGATGCATTTGTTTGCAATACTAGACCAAGCCCTTAAGAAAAAACGCGATTGCCACATCTGCTGCCTATCTTTCTTATTTATAATGTAATATGCTAAGGTAATATGTATACTTAGGGTGCTTTTCGACCACTTACGTTGGAGGATGTGTAGCAAGGAATGTGTATATAAGAACCAAACATATCTCTTCATTTAGTTTGAAGTTTGAAGCGATACTATTTGGTTATTTATAAACACATTCCTCGCACATTATTGGTGGAAAAGCACCATTACCAAATCTTTTGTGACTATAAATTTATTCGCACAAGAATCACACACGAACATGCATATAATACTATATTACACGCATAAACAGTAAAACCATAGCAATCCCTTCCTGCTATAAGCGATTCATATCACGCAAACCATATACGCATGAATCGTCTTTTACCAAGGAAAGGATAATTCTATGTAAGTTTCGAAGACGACTTTTTATTCTACAAATAACAAAGAATGAATGTAATCTATCAAAATATATGATACAATACTTCGCGGGGCTACATCAATCTTGCCTAGGACGTAGCTTTTTAATCATAGATTTACTAAGTACTCAAAAAGAAAGAATATTATAACAAATAGAGATAGTTGTGTGATTAATCTTGTATCAAAACATCGTGGAGTTTTTTCCACGACAGGTTTTAGTTTAGTTGAATAGAGAACTAATGGTGGAAAATATTGACTAGCTGTGCCCCGTGGTTTTACCCGCAGTGCTTATTAGCGTGATGATAATATTTAGCCTTTCTCAATAAATGGGCTATCTAACACCGAAATAATTTTTCAATTCAGACCAGTTGTCCCTGAAATTAGCGCGTTCAAACAAATAAACAAACAAACTCTTCAGCTTATATAATATAGGTATAGATAATTAATATGTATAAGATGCTATTGAGATTTTTAGTTTTAACAATTGTTTTACTGACCTTATAATGTAAATATTTCAATGCCATACCTAACTTAGGTACTCAATACTATAATTATTTTAGGTGTGTGTCTTCGTTCGCTCGGCATTAATACAAATTGCTTAGTGGTATTCCTGGCTGTGCTAGGTTTCTGTGGCCAATTTAATCCAGATGAATTCAGTATTTGTTTATTGCTAACGTAACATGATGAATCTAAATATATTTATTTATAATACAGGTCGTTTAAGACTGCAGGTTTTCTTTGCTTCTCCTTTATCTTTCCGAAGTACCTAGTATATTTAATATTCCAAGTTATAGAGTCAAGATAAATATGTTAAGTTTTACACGAAAGAGTAAGAAACACCCATCGATCAATCGTCGTACTTTAGTCAGAAAGAGGATATTAAAGTGAAAATTTTAAGTCATATATTTTAAAACATAGATGAAAGATGTTATTTTGTAAAATGTTAAACTGCTTTTTTGTCCTCGTTTAAAACAAATGTTACTCATGTTAGGAAGACATTTGTGGCATCGCTCTGCTGGGGGGATCATTAACAAAGAGAAGATCATAAGTTATATTAGTTGTTAAAAAAAATAATAATCATAAATCTTTTTTTTCCCATGTGAAGTGAATGAATATGGGCGGTGGACTCGCTTACGATCAGGCACTCCACAAGCAAGCCACAGTCAGTAAAAATCCGACATAACCCTCGGCTCCTTCCCCGGGGGCCGTGGGTATGCAAAATTTCCCCACTTAAACATAGGCACTCCACAAGCCCGTTTGCCCACTCTAATACTTCCATAAAAATCGACAAAATATCATGTCTTTTTATCCTCCAAAATCTCTATACATTTTCTAATAACATTCCCTCATTCAACGCGATCATTAAAAGTATTACAAATTTCACATCACTAACAATAGTTGCACAAACTCTGTTTCGAGGAAACTCATTGAAAATTTCATCGGTTGTTTTAAAGTTTCAAGTTCCTATTGTGAGAAAAAACTTGTTGGTTTAAAGTACACAGAACGGGAATTGCAAGGCATTCGGATTATTTCAACAACAGTAATTGATTTTTTTCTATGTGCATTGAATTCAAAGGATTTGTTCAAGAACATAGGCTTTTGTAATAATAATTGTAGATTTCCGTTGTTTATGGGAAATACTTTTATAGCCTGTATAAAGTCTTTCTTTATTGAGTAACGATCAATAAGTGGAATAATATTCGCCTAAATTATAAAACGTTAACAAAATAATATTTGAATAATCTATACTAATATTATAAAGCTGAAGAGTTTGTTTGTTTGTTTGTTTGTTTGAACGCGCTAATCTCGGGAACTACTGGTCCGATTTGAAAAATTCTTTCGGTGTTAGATAGCCCATTTATCGAGGAAGGTTATAGGCTATATTATATCATCGCGCTACGACCAACAGGGGTGGAGCCACGGGGGTGAAACCGCGCGGAGCAGCTAGTTGATAATAATCATCAAAAAAAATGTCACTTTTAAACTATTACTTATAAATGAAGATGAGCAATATTCGAAGTAGCGACTTTATGAGATACCGTCACGCAAATGTGAGGTTTTTAGTCACAATATCAAATAAAAATTAAATACACGCTCGAGTAAAATTATGAAGTAGGTATTATGAATAAAAAAGTAATGACTTGTTACCTTTATGACTCTACTATACCTACTATATTTAATGGCCCTTTTCCAAGCTTTGGCCCTTTACCGTGACATGCGAATTACTGCCATATTTAACTAAACACGGCGGTTTTACGACCACAGACTAAATAAAGCAGTATGTAATTGCCACCAAATTACTTGTCAACGGTTGTTAACACAGCGGAAAAGCGTTATTGGATTCCAGAGCATAAGGAAATTTTGCTTTTTATAGTTTGACTAGATTTTAAGGAGAAAAATCGATGAAGCATTTTCTCACTTGGAGTACATTATCCATTGAATTTATATATAACTAGATTTCCGCCCGCGGCTTCGCCCGCGTTCTCAAAGAAGAACCCGCATAGCTCCCGTTCCCGTGGGATTTCCGGGATAAAACCTATGCTATGTGTTTATCCAAGTTAATATGTGTGCTAAATTTCATGCAAATACATCCAAGGAATAAAAAGTTTCATACAAACTTCTATACCCTATTTTACCCCTTTAGGGGATGAATTTTCTAAAATCCTTTCAGGGGACGCCTACGTTATGACATCTACCTGCATGCCAAATTTCAGCCCGATACGTCCAGCGGTTTGGGCTGTGCGTTGATAGATCACTATATTATCAGTCACCTTTGAGTTTTATATATATAGATATTTCAGTTTTTATTACTAATTGGGACCTTATTATAAAGCAACTATTGTAAAGCATTTTTACATGCACCTTTACTGTCTAAAACTTACCTAAATATGACATTTTAAAATATTATTTTAATTGATCCATTAAACTCACTGTGTATCGATTTAAAACTTCAATTATTTGCAAAACCATTACTTACACGCGTCACTACTAGATAGTAGATATTATCTAGATAAAATAAGAAGTTAAAAAACATACCATTTCCTCTCATAGGCTGCAACGTAGACACGATCAGTATAGGTGAATTCAACGCCAGAGACAGCAGCCAGACCGTAGCAATCATTTTATACGCGTGACATTGGGTCTGCCACTTTCTGGATTCAAGTGGTCTGCATATCGCGAAGTACCTCTCTAGAGAAATGGCGACTAGTGTCCATACGTCCACGGAAACTGAAACCGCTGTAAAGGAAAAAATATTTTAATACTATGTAGGATTAAAATTAGTAGGGTTTGTTTGTAACTTCTAATCTTCTTCTATAAAAGGTCTAATGAAATATAAACATTATGGTTTAAATGCAAATAACTCAAATTCTAGTTCAAAATTAGTTTCTTTGGAACAAAAGGGCTATATCTTTATCTACAATTTTTAGGCAAACAACTAAATATAAGTAATAATGATTTTATTTCAGTTTGTTATATAGATGAATGGTACATAGGTTAAAATAATGAATCATTACGGAGCAATAATTATATCGATTCGAAAAATGAATTAACATTGTTTTACCAATATCCAAATAACTGGAAAAACAAGCTGTCCTAGAATATTTTGTGCACTGAATTTAATTAAAAATGTTCGAGTACACATCCCCCTTAAGCCTCAGCATCAACAGGGTCGAATATTCTCGAATGTAAAACAAAGTTTCAATTCCATCAGTGTCATTTCTATACCATTTGGAATATTGGCGTGGCTTGAAAGAATAAATCAAATTGGGACGGTTCAAAATATTCTTTGTAGGATCAAGTTGAGAAAAGATGTAAGAATTTTCAAGGTATCGTTGCTTCGTGGGTACTGAGATATTTTCTGTCTCAGAAACCACTTAAACGATTTTAAAAATTTAAGATGAAAAGCAGCATTACTCCAAAGATATAAGTAGAAAGAAATTCAGCCCAAGCATAGCCGGGATGAACGTCTACGTTTTAATAATGAGGATATTTTTTTGAATATTTATAAGCCAAGATTCCTAAGACATTCTACAATTCAAAGAACATAATCTTTGGTGTATCATATACCTAAAAATGCCATTCGTAAAATAACTCCTTAGTATACCCGCCGAAGAAAGGAAGCACACGATAAAATACAGAAAAAAAACGAAAAAAGAGCTTGTGTAGAATAAATTGCTATTCCATGTCAGAATGACCAAATTTCAGCTTAATTCATTCCGATTTTCAGTGCAAGAGCTTCAAAACTTCACAGCCATTCAAAAAACATTCAATTTACAAAAGCGGGTTTAAAAAATCCAAGGCTTATTGAAAATCCCAATTACTTAAGGAAATGAGATGAAGCTTTGTTCAATCAACAGCTAAGTCCTTAAGATTTTAATCATTTCAAAGTCATTCATGAATTAAATGTATTTTTGATTAATCATCTTAATGGTTGCTTCCGCGAATTGTGTGAAAAGCTGGTAATTAGCAAGCCATCAATTAACATTAAAACAATCATTATTGTCCATGTTGTCTTGCTTTTTGGCGAATATTATGGCAATTAAATACCTTTTAGCAGATTTATAACACTTGGCAGATTTATAACAATATTATGGCAATTAAATACCTTTTAGCAGATTGTTATCTATGCTAATAATATTATCTGAAGATGTTTGTTTGGTTGAACGCGCTAATATCAAGAACAACGGATCCGATTTGAAAAATGATTACACTGTTAGATAGTCTATTTATCGAGGAAGGCTATAGACCACTATGATAATAGCATTATTCATCACGCTTAGACCAATACGAGCGAAGCAATTCGAATTAAACCGAGGAGCACAGCTAGTTAAGCAAGGCTAACCTCATCTTGTATCAATTATGTTTCTTCGTTTTCAAATTATGTATGGATGACCAAAAGCTAATACCAATCTACTTAGCAAAACTAACATTGCCTGGGATTCAATTAGGCTTTGTTGAAAGTGTAAACTATAGTTACCATAGGCTTAATTGAGTTTCTTATTTATTGAAGGATTTTCGTCAAAAATCAACCCTGTTAGTTTGCTTGGTATTTAAGTAGTTTGAACAGATTTCTATAGGGTTAAGGGCGATTTCGATCATGGACAATATTATTTACGAGATAGCCTTAAACTGTAGTTAATTAACCAAATACAATAATTTGAATCTTTATTTTATTAACGAAAGTTAGATCGAACAACTGCCCCATAGGAAATAAATAAAACTAGAAAAACCTTACACGACGTATACCAAAGAACCATCTAAAATTTCGTCAATCATTAATATCATCTATCACGAATACGGAAAATTTATTTCTTATATAAAATTGTGCCTACCTTCAATAAATCTTGGAACCTTTGCTTTATTCATTCCGTAAAACTCAATACGAATATAAATCATGTCGATTCACATCTGGATCGCGTTTGCCTGAATGTTTCCGATTTTCCGATATATAATACATTAAGATCGAGTAAGAATATTGTAATACTTATAAATTTCTTCTTAGTAACTCACGAGCAACGTGATAAGTTTAGCAAATCCTTTTGAGTGACAAAAAATTGAATATCTTCAATTTTTTTAAGCTATTGCATAGCTTCTATCGCGGGCCTTGAGCGCGAGGACCGAATCGAGAAATTCCGTAACGAAAAAACCTCACGCTCCGCACTTCGACGGGCTCGGAGGTGTGGCTTGAAGGCATGCTATGCAATCGCTTTACCGCGCTTTACTTTCGCATTTATAATATTAGTAGGGATTTTGATAGCCAACGAATTGTGGTTAAGCTTTTAAACCATTTAAACCGCATGAAATCGATTTTCATCTACTATTCTCCTCAATAATTAATGAAGACTAATTAATAAACTGATTGATTATGAGAACGCAAATCGTTTACATTTAATAATTGATTAAGAATTAATTGATCTCGATTTCAATACTTCATCTACATAAGGTTTTATAACATTTTAATCAATAAACATAATATTATAATAACGTGTTACTTCTACCAACTTTATATATTTGTTTTAAGTTAATAAATACATATATTATTTAATTAATAAACCAACTCGTACTCGTACTCGTACAAAAGAAATTTTCAATAAAATACGGTTACAATATGCCTTTACATACAAAACAAGAGAGTATTGTCTGATAAACATATTGATGACAAACATGGCCGATCAGAAAAGCCTTATTTAGAACGTGCTTCCAGACTCGGTCTCAAATCGATTATATCCAAATCGATACTGGTATTATTGGAAAATTGCATTTTTAACGTGACCTCTGCAATAGATTATAGCCAATAGCTTATTAATATTTCAAACTAGAACCGCTGAAAGACGAATTTAATTTGAGCTTCCAAACTTGCGCTTGCACGTGCGGCAAATTTAATATTAAATTTTCTATCCATTTTCGATGCCTAGATGTCACGCTATTTTTTTCATATCACGATTGTGGTAGCGCAGACAGTGAAATTAAATTTATTGTTTCGATTTATGAGTAAAAAGCGTCCAAGAAATGTCTTCTGAAAAAAATATGACCATTTTTTTTGACGAATTTTGAAAGCAGGAGGTTGTTTTTAATTCGTCCCTTATATAATTGAGATGAAATGAATATGGAATCCTTGAATTAGGTAAAAAGATTGTCAATGAAAATGATTTCTTCTTAATACCGTGAAATGTACGCATAATCTTGGTTGGGAAGCAATATAATTTACACTTAGTATGCAATTTCACATAATTCTTGATTAAACCTTCAGCTTCTCTTTATTAAAATTAACTAAAACTAAATTAAACCTGACTGACGTATACGCTCATTGAATTAATACGTCATAATACTATACACTTTGACGTTACATAACGTGAATTGTTCGTAAGTTTGTATTACTACGGTTGCGTTTCATGTGGTTTCATATTGTGTTTCAGCAGCAAATAAAATAATAATAAAGACTGGCCGGTTGGCTTGGTTGGTAGTGACCCTGCCTTCCAAGCCACTGGTCGTGGGTTCGATTCCCACCCGGGGCAAATATTTGTGTGATGAACAAAGATGTTTGGTCTGTGTTAATTATCTATGTAAGTATTTATTTAAAATTATATATATGTATGTTTATCAGCCCTCTCTGGTTTTCATAACACAAGCGAAAGCTTAGTAAGTGATCAGATCGTGCCGTTTGTGAATATAGTCCCGAAATATTTATTTATTTAATATAACAACACTATAATATAAACTAAATAAAAAGTATGCAAATAATCTCATTCATTAAACATATTATTCAGATTACAAGACTTACTTTACAGAAAAATACAGATTTTGTAAAATATATGTCATCGTTTACGTACCTATAATAATATTGACTAGAAAAAAATATAATGATAATAAAATTTAAAAAATAAATTTGGTATTGTTACTAACATAGGTAAAATCTACTATCTAGGTATTAGTACCTAGATAGTAGATTTAACGATTACCTAGAATCGGGATACATGGCGATGTACTGTCGACGCCCTATACCCCACCTTAGAATATTAAGTAAGTAAGTAGTACTAACATAGGTATAAGAATGTTGTTACTAATAAGTGAACCAATGATGTTTCAATGAATAAATGAAATAAAGTAACCATAACACCACACACCGCCACAAGCAAATGCGTATACGATGGAAGTATTTGACGTTCAACAAGCACTTCATCCTTTAATAACTTGCTAATTAATCTATACCAATATTATAAAGCTGAAGAGTTTGTTTGTTTGTTTGTTTGTTTGTTTGAACGCACTAATCTCGGGAACTACTGGTCCGAATTGAAAAATTATTTCGGTGTTAGATAGCCCATTTATCGAGGAAGGTTATAGGCTATATTTCATCACGCTACGGGCAACAGGAGTGGAGCCACGGGGGTGAAACCGCGCGGAGCAGCTAGTACTTAATAACCCGTCAAAATATAAAGCATTTTGCTTATAAAGTTATCAGGGAAAATTTCATAAATACAATGTTAAAAATTTGCCCGCATGTAAGTGATCTCTTCCGTACAGTGTCGAGTTTTATCTTTCTGGATTCATTATATTATAATATTTTGGGTTTCACTAAAATTTAAATAGGTAAATGTAACAATAATTTGGTTACGTTGATTTCAAATGTTATTAGCAGACATTTTGTGTTTTATTTATTTTATTATTACTTACCGTTTATTCTAAATCAATAAAAAAAAACTACTTCTTTGGCCAATCTTTAGCACTTATGTTTTAGATGAAAAGGCAGAAATTCTCGACATCACAAATTTAATAGTAAATGAAACAAAAACAATAGGACGAAACTAATTATAATAAAGCTAGAATAAATTATACTATTCTTATTTATTCTAAAATGTTGAAGTTAAACTAAGATAAAATTGTATTTGTATGGAAAATTATAAAAATAAATGATCACATTTACTTCGAAAAACTATTAGCCGTGTTATGCATTCAAACTTTCTTTATTTAACTGTTTTTTCATGAAGATAATTCTTTATTTCGGGATGAAAAAAGGTACAGGTTATTTTAAAGCTGATGAGTTAGTTTGTTTGTTTGAACGCGCTAATCAAAGGAACTACTGGTCCGATTTGAAAAATTCTTTCAGCGTTAGATACTCCATTTATCGAGGAAGGCTATAATAGTATAATATTTCTTCACGTAAGACCAACAGGAGCGGAGCACAGCTACGTATACACAGATAAACACATTAAATTATTTGTTAAACGTAGAATGTCTACTTCTAGTAAGTCTTGATAGATCACATGGAATTTTCTCGTACATTTTACGTAAAAGTAACAAATTGGGGAACGAACTGGGGTTGATTGATAAAGGTAAGGTCGCGGTTTCGAATCCCGCCAAACCATATTTTCGTTTTCATTTAAATATCCTACTTTAAAACAAGGAACGCCGTTCATATTCACTTTTAAGAACAGAGAGAATAATATTTATGTGGTGTATCTATTCATGATAAGATAAACCTATATCGGAACTACCGGTAAATTCCTAGTTTGCAGGTTCCAAGAAAACCTTTAGCAAAGGGGGTTTAATGTAAACTAATATTATAAAGTTGAAGAGTTTGTTTGTTTGAACCCGCTAATCTCATGAACTACTGGTCCGATTTGAAAAATTCTTTCGGTGTTAGATAGCACATTTATCGAGGAAGGCTATAGGCTATATCACCACACTAAGACCAACAGGAGCGGAGCAATGCGGGTGAAACCAACAAAGTTACTAGCTGTGCTACGAGTAATCTTCTTATATATAAAAATGAATCGCAAAATGTGTTGGTAAGCGCATAACTCGAGAACGGCTGAACCGATTTCCATAATTCTTTTTTTATTATATTCCTTGAAGTACGAGGATGGTTCTTATGTATGAGAAAACGTAAACATGTACCACGGGCGAAGCCGGGGCGGACCGCTAGTAACTTATAAAGACACACACGTAGGTATTTGTATAATAAAGTATCAGAAACTTGCTACACTGCAGAATAAAGCATTATAAAAAGTTTCAAGCTAATTAATTGAATGGGAACATTATACAGATACGTATATAATATCGTAAGGAAACACGTATTGTTTACAAACAGTACTTGATACGTGGAGTTTACTACGCGTTGATCTTAAAGAACAAACAACAAAGTTTGATATTTTCCTCTCACTTTTCCGTATATATTTTACAAGTACAAAATATATTAGATTTTGTTATTTATGACATAAATTGTTGATGTAATAAATACTTATTTGTCAATTTAAAAGAAGTGAGACGTAGCATCTTGCAGTGCTCAAGAGATATTGAATACTCATACAATCGAAATGATATTTAACTAGAAGCTGATATCAAATGAGTAACATAGGGAGGAACTTTAGATAGTTTCACTGTTTGTTTTGGAAGCATACAGATCGAAAGCTTCCGGACGGATTGTTGATTCTAAATCCAGTATAATTAAGGTACATTATTGAGTGAGGCTTCGGTTTTGCTCTCGAATCAACCCGGACGCAATGTGGTTTATAGATAATTATGAACTAATTAAAATTTAATAAATTGCATGAAATATTAAATATACCAATACCTTTAATAATTGTAAACAGATTTATTCGCTTACAATTCGAAATATAACTCGCCTATTATGTAATTGGTGAACGTTATATTTTATCAATTGGCTACTACAATATGTCACGAACGCAATTATTCACTGAGACGAATTATTCACAGAAAACGAGATCACGAAAAGAATCGTCCATTCTCACTTCTTGGAAGTTTTAATATTGAGAGTAAAATTCTAAAGACTAGACTGCACAAAGAGCGTATAGCATTTTAAAACTTTAATGTTTTCTATGAGCTTACGACGCTCTTCTCCTTGTAAATTCTGTTTATCAAGGAACAGTTTTGTACCATTAACTATAGACGTTAATGATGCAAAACTAGCCACAAATGAACATTAATGACCTCTAATTAAAACGTATAGCTGTAGACTGTAGAGAATTGCTTGAAATTATCGTCCGGATATTTAAACGTTTGTGTGGTCTTCGCTAATTGTTCTTTGAATATCAAAGGTAGATTTGCATGGGAATTTGTTCTTTGTCAGCATTAACAGAATATTTTAAAGACTAATATCTCTATTTTTTTAATAATAAATATTCTGTGATGTAACCACATTGTTGACGTGTACACAAAGTAGGATCTATTTTTTGTGCGAATAGGGGGGAAACAAAAGTACGATTTCAATGTGATAATTACATAAATTAAAATCAAATTACTATTTGTCTTTGTGTTTTCCAAAAATCTTGAATTGGATTAACCAGATTAGCGTGATCTACAAAGTTAAATAAAACTTCAAACCCAATTACTCGACAGAAAAGTTGTAAACGAGAAGATAATGCAATTAAAAGTGTTATTAATGTTTTGTAATAAAACGGTTTATAACCTTCAGAGTTATCCATAAATTAATCCGCATACAATATTCTTTTATGTTTCATTTCACAATATTTCCTAATGTTTCGTAATCCGATTTATTAATGTTTCCTATAAATTATTCTGTACCCAACATTATTTTATGTCCCATTCCAGAAAATACTCTATAGAATAAATGTTTATAGATCAAGTATTAGAGGACTGGGTATTAATTTACGATACATTCATATTCAGAAAGGCCAATGACTTCGGGGAATAGCTGAGTCAACGTGATTGAAGGAATATTTTTACAATTTCCCCGTAGACTTAAAGTCTTCTTTGTGGAGTGACCAAATTATAGACGAACTCTCGTCTTGAAATTGAAACATTAGGGTGCATTTCAACCAAAGATGTGTGGGGATGCGTAGCAAGGGAAGTGTTTTTAAGGAACCAATAGAATCGCTTAATTTACCTAGCCTCACTCTCAGCTCTGATGAAAACGAGGTTCTTTAATTTTGAGCAAAAGAAGTCATTTCACAGCTTCGCAACGAACTCGCACCACACATTTTTCTTGTACAACTTTTGTGGAAACATACACTTAGACAGCTAGACATCCTGGTACGACACATTTCTCTCTCACATTATTAGTGGAAAATCACCCTTACTGATTCAGTTAAAATTCATCACAAAGGGGAACTAACGACCTAATTGTAGTGCTGAGTATCTGGTCTCGTTGGAGCGTAGCTTTGGTACCCATTAACAGAATACAGTGTGTTTGATTTAGCAGAGCATTCCTCAATGCTTTATGTATCACTTGTATACGCTTGGGAATTGCTTCATTCCTCTACATGTGTGTTGTTTTAGTACCGTTTAGTTACAACCAATAAAACACCTACACCTTTGCCGAATATTTGCGCATTTCAATTATCTTGCTTTATCTGCCAAAATCGTACTTCTTTATTTCGATTTAGCAAAAGATCATTATAATATTTCTTTAATACAATAAAACATATAATTTAACGTATTTTTACAAGTTAAAGAAGATTTATTGCTTAAGGGAATGTCAGAGAAACATTAATTGTTCATCTGCGTAATGTCCATTTGGTTCCCCTGATGTAATTATGACAAATTATTATGATAGGCTCTAGACGATATATTATTATTTCCTTGAGCAAAATATTAGACCTACGTATAATCAAATAGTTAAATAGTAAATTACCTTTTACATATGTGATTTAATTACGTTGATGAAAGGATATCTGTATAACGCTAAGCAGTTCCACATTAACTATTCTATATGAGAACATTATTAAGGATTGTATAATCAAATAATAACTGTAATTAGTTGGAATTAATATTATAAATATGAAAGTAACGTAACGTAAGACCTTTTAATGGATTAAGCTAAAATATCGTAGTGACGTAGCTCAGAGATTATGTATGAAACGCTTTAGCTCTTACATTTTTAAGCTATTGCATAGCTTCTATCGCGGGCCTTAGCTTCTATCGCGGGACCGAATTCAGAAATTGCGCAACGAAAAACCTCACGTTCCCCACTCCGACGGGCGCGGAGGTGTGGCTTGAAGGCATAGCATGCAATAGCTTTACCGCGGCAGTCCCCGAGTCCCACCGACCTTTTTTTTTGAGACAGAAAGTATTCTATTTCTTTCGAAGAGGTCTACAAATTCTTACCTTGCAAAAAAGGTATCAACTTGCACAGTGTAGCGCCGAATAAGAATCTTCTATAAATCTGCCCAACCAAGGTGAAAGGCAGGCAAAATACGCCCAGCAGGAAATCCGATATTGCCTGAAATATAATGTAATGTTAGTTATATGGTAGACTAGCTTACCGCCCGCGGCTTTGTTTGCGTAGTTAAAGAAATTTCAATGGGAATTATATGTTGCACCTCTATAAAATTAGTGTCACTGTCTAGCCTTATATCTGCAGACAAACGTTATACCATACCATTAAATTGTTCTGTTACTACGCGAAAGAAGAAAAAACAAACACTTTCGCAGTAAGCATATAATAAGGCGTAGATATGTATGATCTTCAGAAAGGAAACTACTAGGCCATATAAAAGAGTTAAGCATGCTAATTGGATAACAGCAGTAGTACTTATCCCACATCTTTAGAGGTTAACAATTATATTACACCATACATAGTAATTTAGTACTTACTTATATAAAACTGCTATAAAGATTTAAAAAATCTTCTAGACTAGCTTTAGTAAAAGGAAAACACACATATTTCCCGTGGGATTATCCTATGTGTTCAGGTTCAGCAGTTTTTGCGTGAAGGAGTAACATACAATCAAACATACATACTTTTGAAATTAGTAGGATTTATTCTCGGGTGAAGGCGAGGCAAGTAGCTCGTTTTATCTAAATTGTAATTATATTCTATCGATCTGATTGACCTGTTGAGGAAAATTAAAAGCAATATTGAGTGCCTACTACGGCACTCAATATTGCTTTTAATTTTCCTCAACAGGCACGAACATGATCTGTACAAGAACATCACTTATCAACGCCCATAATATAAGAAAAGTGAAAGATTTCAGTTTTAGTGTTGTTAATGGATAAATGCACATTAAAATCACTTACTACAAAGTACAAGTAGAAAGTAGGAAAAAGGAAAATACATATTATCTCTTATATATAAAATTCTCGTGTCACAATGTTAGTCTGCATACTCCTCCGAAACGGGTGGACCGATTCTCATGAAATTTTCTGTGCATATCGGGTAAGTCTGAGAATCGGCCAACATCTATTTTTCATATGTACCACGGGCGAAGCCGGGGCGGACCGCTAGTTATATATATAACAATAACATATTTCCACAATCTTAAGGGCCGATTTTTCAATGCCCAGATAAACAGCTAGATAGACTTTATTCTTCAGTTAACAAAATATTCAATTTTTCAATAGACGAATAGGACTTATCTATCGAATAACTACGTTATTTGAGGAATAAATCTATTTGCTGCTCCAACGGCCAGATAGCGCGCTATTCGACGGTTAGGCGTTTGAGTTGACAACTAACGCGTCAAATTTGGGATATTTTCGTTTGTCATAACATAGAGCGTAGAATTATTAACAATGAAACCTCTTTCTATATAATTATTATCAATTAAAATCATATTGGAATTGATGTGTTTGATAGTACTGATGACCATGCCATTGAAAATTTGCCGAACGCTGCCTTTAAGTATGTCGTTTCTATCGTAAAATATATAAATTGAAACACAAATTTAACCAAACTCTTTACTCGAATCAAAACAACAATCAACAATCATAGAAGACAAGAGCAATACAAGACAACTCCAGACGTGAGTAATAATGACGGTTGTTGACAAATTGCAAGAGTTGACTCTATCCCGCTCTAACCTGACTAATTTAATATTTTTGTTTCGCCACTCCGAGAGCAGAGCTGCCAATATGGAAATATTTGGTCAGATAGTTATTCATCAAATAAATCACGATTGAAAAATAGGCGAGCCGTTATGAGTTAGATAAATAATTGAATAAATCTATTCGAGAGGTAGTTATTAGACTATTTATCTCGCGATTGAAAAATCGGCCCTTAGTCAAAAAAATACAAATAAACATAAGTTATAACAGAACATAGGTTAAAATTATCTTTTGCAATCTGGTAGAGCCATATACTAGAAAAAAGAAAAATAAAATATTTTGAAAATGAAAACCTTCATGGGTGAAGGAGTCGGTAAGTAAGGAATTTGGTTGTAAATTTATATTTTAAGGACAGTTTATGTTATATTGAAACAGTTTTCGTTGTACATATTAAACGTCCAAGAAAAACCTTGAAAATGTTTAACATAGTTTAGCTGAATTTCACAACTTGGACTTAAAAAAACTAAGTTATTTAAATTGACTTTCAAGATGGCAAAATAATGACAATATTTGTACTACGATTAATTTTATAGAGTTTGAAAGTTTCTAAAATGTAATTGCACCTAACCTATATCTACACTAATATTATAAAGAGGAAAACTTTGTTTGTTTGTTTGTTTGATTGTAATGAATAGGCTCATAAACTACTGGACCGAATTTAAAAATTCTTTCACCATTCGAAAGCTACATTATCCACGAGTAACATAGGCTAGGTTTTATCCCGGAAATCCCACGGGAGCGGGAACTATGCGGGTTTTTCTTAGAAAACGCGGGCGAAGCCGCAGGCGGAAAGCTAGTGAGTAATATTTGGTTTGATTTGATTATTTATTCTATGAATCGAAAAATCAAGGTAATTTGCTCTATCTATATCTAGATTATGTGATTACTTTATATACATAGTCTAGGTCAAATAAAATAACTTAACATTATAAAATAGACTTAATGATTATGTTGCATGACAGAAAACATTTTAAATGCTGCTTTTAGTGATGTGACTCTACGTACAGTGACTTAAATCCTATCTTTTAAGGTTACCTATCTGTCTATATGTTGGTCTATTGATCTAACCATATTTAGATAATAAAATTTAATCAAAATATATTTATTTTCACAAAAAAAAGACTTACTTATTTAAACATTTATGCCTTGTGTTTATAACCGCGGACAATAAAATATACCTTGAGAAAAAAATGTTCGTTAAATTTCATCGAAATCGGTGCTGTAGTTTAGCGTTGAAAGCGCAATAGACAGTCGCATTAAAAATTATTATAGTATGGATAGCTATATGAATGGGGAAGTATAAAATTGATTGCTTTTAAA
Source organism: Colias eurytheme (assembly GCA_907164685.1). Lineage (NCBI taxonomy): Eukaryota > Metazoa > Arthropoda > Insecta > Lepidoptera > Pieridae > Colias > Colias eurytheme. The sequence continues at coordinate 30,375 of CAJQZN010021080.1, forward strand.
ATATTACAGTCACGTCCTATCGTCACAAGGAAATAAAAAATAATGATTTTGGCAGATCACAAAAGGTTTTTTAACACCGGAGAATGCCCTTTTCTATTGCTCTTTTGGGAGAAAAAATATGTACAGAAAATTATTTGATATTCTATACATGTTGGTTCTATCTCGACAGCTGTTGTCTGAAATCTGTGATGTTTTTTGTACTGGCTTTTTCTATCCTACAATTTGTACGCCTTGTAATATGGCATGTGGGGCGGTTGCATCAATATTTATGTAAGACTGTTTCTTATATAACATCTAATAACAGCTAGAGCTACTTTACACACATCAAAGGCAAATTGGACGAAGTAATTTTCACTATAATTATGTCAATCATGCTGATATTTCGTATCGTCATTGAATTAACTATCAACTAATATGGGTATTTGAAATATAGAGAATATTATCATTGTTACTATAAAATGATGAACATTATCAAATTAAGCCTGCTTCATTGAAGAACCATGTAGCATTCTGTTGGTGAAAGAATTATTTTCAAGACCGGTTAGTAAAAGAACACTCTTTAATACACATTCGGGGCTTATTTCGTTTAAATAAAAAATCTTTCCTGTATAATGCATAGATTATAATATAAGACATTTTCATATTTAAATTCTTTCTCTCTTTCTTTTACAAGAAAAAGTATGGCATATTCTATTTTTTTCTCTGTCATATTACATAGTACTCACCAAATTCAACAGATACACATTCGTCACAGTCCGCATCCGTCTATTGCTCGTCAGGGTTGCTATCACCAAGCAATTGCCAGATATCGACAGCAGAAAAATCAAGAAATATGGCGGCAAAACGAACCGCCATTCATACGCGTTTGACACGTTCTTATTTCGCACTGCGATCACCGATGACACGCTAGAAGTGACGTCACGCATCAGGAGCGAACTTATGTTGAATAGAAGCGTTATGTTCGGCTCCATTTTGATCTGGAACAAAAAATACGATTAGGCAGCTGTTTAATCTAAGATAGGAAAAATATTGGACATTTGAGTGCAGCGCTAACTATGTAGTACAAACGAAGTAAATACTCTGGAGCAGAGACAATTTTGCAAAATGTAGTAATTTCGAAAATTTCCCATTTCAGGACATTTTTCTTTAATAAACGTATAAATATATTATTATGAATTAACTCGTCATAAATTATTGATAAATAAATGACTGACCGGTTGGCTTGGTTGGTACTTGGTAGTGACTCTGCCTTCCAAGCCAGAGGGCGTGGGTTCGATTCCCACCTGGAGCAAATATTTGTGTGATAAACATAAATGTTACAAGGCTTAAATATTTTGTAGCCATCATAATAATAAAATAAAGTCTAATACATATGTTATAATAGAATCTTGTTATAGAAGGATCTCTAACACCCTCGTTAGTCGTTATCTGTCAGACACGAATTTAAAAGCTTTTAAAACGTGACTCCAGTGCTCGAGTAAACTAACAGTAACCTCGTGTCTACGCCCACGTTAGAGATCATCTTGGTATATACGCATAATATCCCTAAAAAATATCTAGCATAGTTTCATTATGGCTATAAAATCTATATAATATGAGAGAGAAGCGTGTCAAAAATTAATCCAGTTTTTTGCGGAGGTTAGCCAGAATCCTTAAATTTTATTTTAGGTCATAACTTATTAGTTTTGCTAAACATTAAGAGTCCTAATACAAAATTGCGCTGGACGAAAGCTAGTATTTTTACGTTTGAACGCGATCATCGTGTAGTCGAGTAGAAAAGGCTGAAAGCGCTCAAAGTGGAAACATTATAGGACCTTATTATCTCGGTATCGTCTACTCCACCAATTCTAATCTAGTATCGTGGGCTTCCCGACTACTACGCGCGGGAAAAACGTACTTTTGTAATTTTGTGTCTGACGGAGCAGCGCAACACGTCCTACTCCCTAGCGCGGAGCGCGGTCTGCCATAACAGCGTTTGCGCTCCCGTATATAATACGAAAATTCTAGAGAACTTTAAAATATTCCATTACTTTCATAAATCATATAATATGTATTTTTTTGATTGCAAATTTTTAAGCATAAATCTATCATTTAATGTGTATTTTTTATTTATTTTTTACTCTGTTGTATGTTATAAAAATTCGACGCCAAATACACATAAAATTTCATCAAAGTAAGGCTATTTTAACTTAGATTTTCTTTGAATTTTTGAATAAAAGTACTTAAATTGCCTCGAGCATATTTTAGGATGTCTCAGTGTCTTTACTGTCGTATATTTTATAAGAAAACTTCTTCTTTTAAATTCCGTGTAAACTACAAAGACACGAACGTCCCGCATGGAAAAAATTGAAACACGCCTCAGGTTATTGGCTATTAAACAAACTGGACAATGAATATCAATAAATTGTCTGGAACATATTTTAGATATTGAATGAATCTTTAATTTAAGATATTATAACACATTGTTACTAATTTAGTTTCGTTAAACGTGCTCCTAAAGAATTACAGAAACAAGTCAAAATCACTCTAAAATCGATAAGGATTCTTAAAGGCATTCATTTTTTTCTATTTTTGTACCTACTTATGTGTCCATCATAGCCTATACCTTTCCTGGATAAATGGGCTGTGTAACACCGAAAGAATTTCAAATCAGACCAGTAGTTCCTGAGATTAGTGCGTTCAAACAAACAAACAAATTCTTCATAGATTATTATTTAGTACTAGAATGTCCATAAAATAAATTTGTTTTTTTTATTCACCCACATTTCACCATCCTTAAAATGATGGTAATTTCCTGATACGACCCAATTCCGGACAAAGCTTAAAGGAAATTTGTAGGAAATTCAACGTCTTTTAATTTTATACGTATTTGATCAAATATAATATACTAGCGGTCCGCCCCGGCTTCGCCCGTGGTACGTATTTCGCAATAAAAAGTAGCCTATGTCCTTTCTCGGGTATCAAAATATCTCCATACCAAATTTCATGCAAATTGGTTCAGTAGCTTAGGCCTGATTGAGTAACAGACAGACAGACAGAGTTACTTTCGCATTTATAATATTAAATAATATGGATTATGAACGTTTGAACTTCGCAAATATTCCGTTGCTTGAGGCACAGGATTTATTACCTTTTTCACGGATAAGGCGCTTTTATTTATAAAACAAAAATCATAAAGTTAAGACGCAAGTTTTCTTTTAAACTTGTTCATTAGCGGGGTTTAATTATTATAATAGAATGGCGTTCAATAACCTTTTAAAGATGCAGCTTAATGTAGCGGAGGTATTATAAGAACTTACTTTGAAATATTTTTACTTAGAACTTTTTACGCATTTAAAAACATTATACACGTAGACTCCTTTTTATAGTGTGAGCGTTGAACCGAAAGGTTGATCTCTGGAGAAAAATAAAATAGTCTTGGTTTGACAAATAAAAGTTTACCTAGAAGCTAGAATGGAATATTTTCTATACTGTATAAGTGTCAGTATAAGTACATCTTATCTTAATCTTAATAATATATATAAATCTCGTGTCACAATGTTTGTCCTCAATGGACTCCTAAACCACTTAACCGATTATCATAATTATTATAGTTTTAAATTTATTATGTGTTTTATTTCAGTTAGTTCACAAATTAAAAGGTTACGTACACGTGTTCAAATCTTTTTATTTTCAATAAAAGTAGACTATTCCATACAATATATTGGCAAAATAATGATGACATTTTTATATAATAACTAGCGGTCCGCCCCGGCTTCGCCCGTGGTACATGTTTACGTTTTCTCTACATAAAAACCATCCTCGTACTTCAAGGAATATAATAAAAAAAGAATTATCGAAATCGGTTCAGCCGTTCTCGAGTTATGCGCTTACCAACACATTTTGCGATTCATTTTTATATATAAAGATATAATGGCTTCTTCCTGATCATTTGATTAGTTCCCAGTGAGTAGGCACAGATTATCTACCCACCTGAAGATATGAAGAATGAAATCTAAAGGGACTTAACAATTGGCTTAAATAACCAATTTTCATCTTACATATAAGATTCACAATTTCCGATCAGAAAGATTTTTTGGGAACAAATATTAACAAAGGTTAAGCTTATCACAATAACTGATTGAACACTGATTCTTCAGAATACATTTGCTATATTCTGAAGAATCAGTGAAAAAATGTCATAACAAATGTTATGACGCTATTTTAAATTTTTAATTTGGTACGTAAGACCACTGACCTTCACTAAAGCGCTTAAAACAATTACGGTTTATTATGACATGATATTATTTTATCCAAGAATGAGATAATCCCTACTTTACCCGACCTAAAAATAACTTAATATTTTTTGCTAAAAGTATAGTGATACCCAAAGGCCTAATCAGCTTAAGCTTACATTTTGTACAGTCGTTCCTTTGACCAAGCTCTGGTCAGATATTAAAATGATTTTAGCAGAGTAGGTAATATGATTAAAACATAGTTCATTTCTTTTGCCGAAAAATATCAAAGTGAGTTCTGTTTCTAAATTAGTTACTACTTATTTTATTTCTAATGTAATAGTAATTAGGTACATTAATCACTACTTACGTACTAGGTATGCTATGAATATTAATTTAGGTATTTAACATCAAAATTAATTAAATAAAAAACATTAAAGAATAACCTAACGTAATTGGGAATGTAGGTATTCGAGGAATCCATTTTTGCCTGTCTGCCAAAGTCTGCTATAAACCAGTATCCAGAAATTCTGGGGAATCCTACGCGTGTGCCTATCCCAGATTACAGAAATTAAATTATTTACGATTAAAAATCATCAATTTTAACAAAAAATGCATTATAAAAATTTTTATTCACAACGAAGTAACAACCGAATTTTAATTTTAAGAAGCGAAGAACGTAATTTAGCATTAAATGTATAAAATTATTCAGCCAAAAATTACGATCCCGAAGTTTTAATGTGGTAAGTACCTACTTTCATCTGTCGAGAGTCGATTTCGTTTCAAGGTCACACCTGGCGCCAATAATAGAATTATTAAAATATTCTATTACAAAAGTATGAATTTCTTTATTATTTATAATCTGAATAAAATTAAGTCTACTACTCAGGTTGCAAAAAAATCAAACTTGCAAACCAATACAATCCAAAGACCGTTTATGCTGCATATTTTCATATATTGCAACATTCGCAATCAAAACCTACAGGATGCTTTTCCGTGAACTCAGAATATTGAAATTTGGTACGAAGCAATGTCTTAGCTTCAGCTGTATGTTAGTAAGTTTTTATGTAGGGTAAAAGTGGGATAGATGCCCTACTTTTTGAAATAGCCTCATAATTTTAAATACATGAATCTTATACGAACACTTTGTATGAATATAGCTAGGTTAATTATCTGTTTTGAATTACTATATATATTTTTTATCCTATCATTTATAGATAATGTGTAATAAATATTTTTGTAGAACACCTTTTTTGAGGATAGATGCCTACCTAGTTGGATAGTTGCCCCACCATGAAAATACTAAGGAGGATTGATGCCTGCAGAGTGGGATAGATGCCTTACATACTCTATAAACGCGAAATCTAATAAAATTAATATGATAAACCAGCAAATGTCATGTTAACATAGTTGTTCTGTTGTCCAAGAATATACTTGCGCTCGCACTCCTTCTTTTCTTTTGTATTTTCGTGGCGTGGTTCTCCTACAATCAGTATAAGGACAGATCATTAATAAGTAAGTATACATAACAAAAAAAGCAAATTAAACGAGTCAAATCGGTTAATGTAGAGAAAACCTCTGACGCAATCAGGTAAAAATATAAACAGTACTTGTGATTATCGATAATAACATGTACATATGTATTGAGGGATATATGCCCTTAGAGGCCCCTAAGGGCATCTATCCCTCGAAAAAAAAGGGGCAACTATCCTTTTTGATAAGGATAGCTGCCCCAGTATTTTTTTTATTAAATAAAAACAAAAGAGCCACTATTTTCACTTAGATTTGTACTTAATGAACCAGTGTATAGACATAATAAGAAATATAGTGAAATTTATCAATACTTATAAAGTTATGCAAAGGCAAATATCAACCTTTTTAAATTTTAACGTGTTCGTGAAGTTCACCGCGTATATTATAACACGCACTAGCGAAACACGTCTTCACCAAACAACAGCTCATGCGTACCCGAGGTGCGGGGTGATAGGAGCTCCTGTTTAAATCATTAATTCGTAGTCACGACTCTGGGAAGTGAGGTTTTTTGAAAATGAGGCATCTATCCCCGTGCGGCATCTATCCCACTTTTACCCTAACCGTTTTAGGCACGATTTTGACTCACTTTTAACGATCTGTTTTAAATAAAAATTTGAACGCTTATCAAGGATCGGTGACAATACCTACAATAATTTCATGTTTGTATCTTATTCAAGTAAATATCGGTTTTTATTTACTTTATAGTGTGACAACCTCTCCAATGCGTAGTTTAATGCCCTTTATAAGCTTTATTAAATTCAATTTTGCGACAAAAGAAGCTCTTTTCCTAGGGTTCTATCTATCCCTTTATCATAATGTATGCAATTCCGTTCAGCGGTTTAATGTTCAGGAAACTTAGCGGTGTGAATAATAAACAGTTAGCTGGGATAGTGTTTTTAACAATATGTAATAAGTTTCCTGTGTACAAAGGAGAATTCTGGGATATTTTTTATTAAAGGAAATCCGTATCAGTAATATTCGCGTGAAAGAAACAAACATCCATCCATCCTCACAAACTTTCCCATTTATAATATTAGTAGGATTTTCGCTCAGCGAAAGCGAAGCGAAGCGTGATAGTATCGTGCGTATCGAGTATGTTACGGCAATTTCCATAATACTGAAAACAACTCCTTTCTCATCTATGAAAAGGACAATCTTCTCCATACTATTGTGTGGTGGACCTTTGTTTCAAATACAATAGATATTAAGCTTTTGTTTGCTGGGTATCAATGAGCGATAAGTGTTAATAGAATGCTATGGGAAAACTTAGAAGGTCAATTTCGTTGTAATTGGTTTAGTAACCATTTTAGATACGAACTATGTTGCATTCACTACCTATTTCAGAAAATAAACCGTCAAAATAGTAAGGGTACGGCACATAGTACAGGTAGTTTCAATTTTCTTCTTTCTTATGAATAAAGAATAATTCTTTTAAAATGTACTTAATTTGTTATCCAGAAGAGTCGAGTTAATATATTATAAAGACAAAATAATCGATTAAGACATAATATAGTAGACAATTATTATATATGATATCTACACGAGCATATAAGTCCTTGGTTTGATAATAATGTAAACAAAACACTTTAGAATTTCAGTATAAACTTTAGAGAAGGTCTTCGTAATAAGACGGATCTATAGATTTAATACAAACAATGAACAGAGTTCATATTTGTATTGAAACTATGTGTTGCCCAGGACTTTAAAACATACTAGCTGTGTCCCGCGGTTTTACCCGCAGTGCTCCACTTCTGTTGGTCTTAGCTTGATATAATATAGCCTTCCTCGATAAATGGGATATCTAACACCGAAAGAATTTTTCAAATCGGACCAGTAAGTATTTCCTCAGATTAGCGCGTTCAAACAAACAAACAAATGCACAAACTCTTCAGCTTCATAATATTAGTATAGATTTCCTCTGTTTCCTAACCTACTACGCGGTAAAAATTAAAACATTATTTCGCGTCTATATAATAATTATTATATGACATTATATAATTTGTAGAATGTGTATACCTATACATTTAAAAGTTATCCCATATATTATTTTAATTTAGTACTAATTTAGTTTACAAACAATAATATTATGTGAAGAAGTAATGTATAGTAAATGAATAAATCTATACTAATATTATAAAGCTGAAGAGTTTGTTTGTTTGTTTGAACGCGCTAATCTCGGGAACTACTGGTCCGATTTGAAAAATTCTTTCGGTGTTAGATAGCCCATTTATCGAGGAAGGTTATAGGCTATATATCATCACGCTACGACCAACAGGGGTGGAGCCACGGGGGTGAAACCGCGCGGAGCAGCTAGTTAATAAATATAGTTTCTGTTAACGTTGTTAGCGGAACTTTTCCTTTAAAATGTCTTTGAAAAATAAGAGTGTGTTCACACAAACTTATACTCTCATAATGTAAACTGGCTATTTGAAAATTAGTAAAATATGCACGAAATTTTGCATACAAAGCAGGTATGTTTACTGTAAAATAAACAAATTCGTAATTAAAAACTGACCACACAAGTTATACCTATAACAAGGTTTCGTTCTTTTTTAAATTTCTTGTGAAATTCGTATTTTGTTTTCACATAAAAATATTCATATATTATATTCATTCAGCTACCTTCCTATTATAGACTGGGGTAGAAGCCTTTGAAAATAATGAAAAGATAAAAAAATCGCAGTCGGATGAAACCCATTAGAAAAGGAGGGGAATATGATAAAAATGTTAGGAAAAATAAATTACGGTCAATCCGAGTTCGGGAAGCGGGAGGGGGGAGCTTTTAAGAGAAAAAAATGGTTTCTCTCGATTTCCGACAAAACTACAAGTCCTATAGAAAAAAGTTCAATGGCAAAGTTGTAGGTAATTAAAAGTTTTACAACTTTTCTATTCACAATTTTTTCACATAACCTAAAAATTTAGGTGAAAAATTCAAAAAACCAAGTTTTTGGTCTTTTATTTCTATCTACTTCAAAATTTATTTTTTTTCTACGAAATTTGGTGGAAACTTACTTTACTATGTCCCAAATACACTGTAATTTATTTGATTGAAAATATTTATTTTTTCGCCTTATTTTGAATTAATACCAAAAAAACAACCTAATTTTCAATCGAAAAGTCACCCGTCAAAATATCAGCTTTTTTCAAAAACTTGGGGTGCCTTTTATTCATTGAAATCTCTACTTTCATATGGTGTAAAAAAAATAAACACCACCATAGTAAATGTTCTCAGGAAATGCATACAAACAGTCTGAAAATTAGCTTTTATTAAATCAGGCACACTTCTTGAACTCTATATCTTCTCTTGTATCGGCTTTTCGGTAATATTTCAAAAGAAAAATAATTATCTGTTCTAAGTTTAATATTTTACAGCATATTCAAAAGCAAAATGATGTCGATAAAAACATTTCAGGTAGTTCGAGAAGTGTGCCTGATTTAGTAAAAGCTAATTTTCAGACTGTTTGTATGCATTTCCTGAGAACATTTACTATGGTGGTGTTTATTTTGTTAACACCATATGAAATTAGAGATTTCAATGAATAAAAGGCACCCCAAGTTTTTGAAAAAAGCTGATATTTTGACGGGTGACTTTTCGATTGAAAATTAGGTTTTTTTTGGTATTAATTCAAAATAAGGCGAAAAAATAAATATTTTCAATCAAATAAATTACAGTGTATTTGGGACATAGTAAAGTAAGTTTCCACCAAATTTCGTAGAAAAAAAATAAATTTTGAAGTAGATAGAAATAAAAGACCAAAAACTTGGTTTTTTGAATTTTTCACCTAAATTTTTAGGTTATGTGAAAAAATTGTGAATACAAAAGTTGTAGAACTTTTAATTACCTACAACTTTGCCATTGAACTTTTTTCTATAGGACTTGTAGTTTTGTCGGAAATCGAGAGAAACCATTTTTTTCTCTTAAAAGCTCCCCCCTCCCGCTTCCCGAACTCGGATTGACCGTAATTTATTTTTCCTTACATTTTTATCATATTCCCCTCCTTTTCTAATGGGTTTCATCCGACTGCGATTTTTTTTTGTTTCAAAAATTATCTACTCTAGTCTATTAATTGTATACCTACTCTTTATATCGTTTTTAATAATCTACATAATCTTAGCAATTTTCAGCTCAAGTAAAGTTAACCAACTAATTCTACTAATCTAACAAACAAACAATTAGAATTTCCATTATTATTTACTAGCTTTCACCCGCAGCTTCGCCCGCGTAGTCAAAGGAAAACCCGCTTATTTCTCATTCCCGAGGGATTTTTGGGATAAAAACTATCCTATGTTTTAATCCAAATTAACCTCTATGTGTGCGCCAAATTTTTAATATTAGTAGGATTTACTCTGATCAGGATTTAAACCTAGTCCAGACAAGGCAATAATAATTAAATGAGCAAAGCAAAATAAACTCAAACTCAAATCTCAAACATTTATTAATTATTCAATTAGACTTCTTCTAGATGCACTTTTGAAACGTCATTACATATTTTAACTTTTACCACCGATTTGGAAAGCAGTATCTACAGAGAAGAACCGACAAGAAACTCCATAGTTGCTCTTTTAAATCATGTCAGTTTTATAATTTAACTAGCGACCCGCCCCGGCTTCACACGGGTGCAATGCTGATACTAAATACACTACAGAATAACTGTGAACCTTGTATATAAAAACATAGCGGCCCGCTCCGGCTTCGCACGGGTATAAAATAGATAGCCGGGCGGCCGGCCGGTACCGCCGCAAACGCTACGTCCCGCAATTTTTAAATCTGTAATATCTTGGAAAATATTCACTTAAATCATACGGTGTAAAGGGCCATATAGATCTATATTAAATGAAAAATGTATTCAAGGTATTTAATTGGTTAAGGATTAATGCTGTATTAGTTAAAATCGCATCGCAAATTAGCCACTATTTGTCGTAAAAAGTAAATGACAAAATAAAGTTATTGTGGGTTATCCATAAGAGATAGACATATTATACCGTCGGGGACTTTTCTGTAGACCTTTTCAATGTGTATAATACTTAGTACATACATTATTTTGATAAAACTCGTAGGGTTCAGCCTGCGTTTGCAACGTAAGCGGAAAAAATGTAATTTTTTACGACATCACATTAGAAACCTCAAAAATAACAGTACTTTTCCACTATTTAGTGGATATTATTATACATATAAACCTTCCCCTTGAATTACTCTATCTATTAGAAAAAACCGCATCAAAATCCGTTGCGTAGTTTCAAAGATTTAAGCGTACAAAGGGACATAGGGACAGGGAAAGCGACTTTGTAGTGATGATGCCAAAGAAAATATTATGTCCTATTTAAAATCAGCAACCTAGCAGTAAATTTGTTATTCCCTGTAAGACCGACCAATTATTGAACTTTATCTCGATAAATATTCACAAACGCGCCGGCTAGCGGCTGTTCAATAAAAGATGTAACGTTTTTATTTATCGCACATGTGTTTACCAGTTGAGACATTAATCGTCCAATATTTTAATTCAAGTACATTTTCAATTTAAATTGATACATGGAATTGTAAGAGTAAAATGTAATGTGATTAAAAATCTTTCTGGATATTATTTTATTTTGGTTGATGTGATGTGGAATTAATTTTGCTTTTAGAAATTAAAGACGTCTAAACGGATTTAAAACGCGAATTTATATTTGTATAACTTGTTTGTTGCTCTATACGTATTTTCATTGGGATTGGAAATGGATTTAGGCACAATATATAATATCTCTAAGCGAATAAAAATATTCGGAAATTTTCTCTCTATGTTATCATGTATTATATAAAATTGAAATAATAAGGTCTCAGTAGCCAAAAACTTAGTTTTGACAGTTTAATAATTATTGTTTGTTACAACGAAATGAAATCCGAAATTTAGGTTAATTACATACTATAACATTTAATTAAAATTATGTCTTATTAAAAGTTTATATATATTTTAATTAATATTAAACGAATTCTGATTGTCGACTGTCAGTTCCCAAAACTTAGGTAAACGTAAACAACAAAAACATAGGAATCATAATTTAATTAGGTTATTGTTTTGAAGTAATAATTGTTTAAACAGCATAACATGTTCATGTACACAAATAATATATTGTAAATTGTTTTTCTAAGATTTAAAAGATCATGTCATAATATTATTATAATCTCAATAAAATAACATACATAATATTATATGCGCATTTAATTTTTTGTAATCGGGTAAAAAATATGTTTACATAGCCTTACATGAATTAAATCTGGGCTTCCAAACTTCATTTTTGTGATGGATAGTTCTAAAGAATACCTGAATTCATTTCAAACCATTAACCTTAGGAAGCCGTGATATAAATGTCCAGTGACGTAACCTAAAAGCAAAGCTCGCGAACAAAATAAACAATTCAAAATAGGGCTAAAAACTAAGAATAAACCATGTGATTTAGGCATAGAATTGTTTTATGTATAATGTTCAAAATCGGTTGAATAATTATTCCAGAAATCACTTCTTATAACACTCACAAACTTATAAAATTTACCTTTCTAAATAAATACACACAAAAATAACAATTTGAAATAAAAAATCTGATCTCATTTTTTAAATATATTTTTGTACCTACTATATTATTGTACTGTACCTATACAGGTAGTTAAGATAACACGGATTTGATTTAATTACAAGCAAATATCTTCTAGTATTCAGAAAGATAATATTATTGGAGATTTGTACAACAATCTCACTTGAACGTCTAATTAAATACAGCTGCTGCTCCAGTAACCGTTCAAAGAATCACATTACGGCTTCTGAAATTGTATTTCTTGAGCAAATATATAATAGTTACAATAAAGAACAAAGAAAAACTTGCAATACAATTGTAAATGGTAACTGTGATAAAAGGAATAAAAAATAGTGTAGCAATCAAGGCAACCTCGCCATGCAACCTGATTTATACATCCCTAGTGTTAATTTTCAGTCTGTCCATTTGACTCAGAATGAAGTTACGCTGTAAGTATTTTACTTTTTTTTCTTGTATTGTTGGACATTTGCAAAATAGGAACTTATTGAAGATAGCTCTTCTTATTTCTGCCGATCTAGTGCATGCGATGATGAATGCTTATAAAAGCTTAACAATATTTGTTGGAGCATCGCATTCAGAATACTCTTCAAACACCATCAAACATTTTTAGTATTGTTAGTAAAAAAATCACAATTATTTTCCATAAGCTGAAGTTTTTTAAATGTACTATTTTTTTGTCACGGATTGAACGCATGAACTGTCAACGATTTGAAAAGTTCAATAAATAAAACCTTAATTAAAAAATATTTTCAACTTTAATAACCGGTGCTCTAAACTAACAAATCAAAAAACTAACAAATCGACTCCAATAAAATAAAATGGAAAAACTCGATACTCCGACAAAGTCGACATTCCACCAAGCGTGCAAAATGAAATAACTTAAATTGTTGAACGCAATATATAACAATTTTAATACAATTGAAGGTATTCAACGAAGCAGTGGTCATTTTAAATAATTTCATTACAAACGATTTAAATTATTTTCATACCAAATTAATTTTTATCATTAATGGAATGAACCCAGTTTGATTAAACGTAAAAATCTTTTCATTTAAAATATTTCATTTTTATTGCCATTTTACAACATGTAAACAAGAAAAAAAAATTACTTAAAACAATAATTGTTCGATCTCTACATTTATTATTTGCAATGCTGTTAAGTTAGTGTAAAAGTAGATAATAAAATAATAGTAAGTATTTTTATATGAAAATATGTGAATAAACGTAAAAGTAACCTATCTATTAAGCGCGTCGTCACACACGGTGAAGATACTATAATATTTTATCTTCAGATACTGTAACATTTTATGTTACAGTATCTTAAGGTTTCCGGTATCAGCGTTCTGACCATCATTTTTCTTATTGTCATTGCGTACTAAGACCCCTGTAGAACCGCCATCCTGTTACAAATGACCCACAAAATTTCGGGTCATTTGTAACAGGATGGCGGTTTTTATGTTACAGTATCTTAAGATAAAATATTATAGTATCTTCACCGTGTGTGACGCGCTTTAATCAGTAACATTTCCTTAACAACACAATATACACGCCAAATCAGTAGCAGAACTCCTACAGTGCTAATGGAAAACATCCGAGAAAACCAAGCTACTATACTACATGATTTAAGCCGTATTGGGAGATCAAACCCCACAAATTAACACAGCTTATTTGCACTTGCGCAAAATTGGATGTATATGGGATTAAATGTAAAGCCATGGACACATGTTTATCAAACGGCGAAGATAGCGGAGAATTCGGTACATTTGTACATTTGCGAATTTTCGCATACTTTTGTGTGACATTTGTATGGCATTAATCGCTCCGTTGCAGTGGTGGCTCAGTGATGAAGACTTCAAATCGATAAGTCGAGGGTTCGAGACCACGCGAGCGTAGAGGAAATAAATTGATTTTCAATTTATCTACACATGTTATAACATCACCACTGCTCTAAAAGGTGAAGGAAAACATCGTGAGGAAACCTTTCTGTCTTCTGCCAACCCGAATTTGGCCAGCGTGGTGGATTATGGTCTGTATCCTCATAGGAGGCCCATGTCGCAGCAGTGGGAACGTATATTATGGTCTGATGACATTAACGCTCCGCTCGTCGCCATATTGTATTACGTATATCGCAATGTTATGAACGCACCCTCATGCGATTCAGTCTTGTTCAAGTATTTGACGAGTAAAGTACAAGTTTATTTGAATTACGATGTATTAAGTACCGAACTTATGAGATGTTGATGGGAAATCTTGGTTGATAATGTGACATTGTTTATTCTGTTTCTATCCTGAACATTTATTAATTATATGTATGAAACGTTTGTTAATTGAATCAACAACGTTCCGTAGATTGTAAAAAGTCTCAAATCTAGAAGTGATTACCGTCCGCGTCGTTGGGTCACTATTATATTACATTAATTACATTAAAGTAAATTAAGTTACATAAGTTTAAGTAGGGCCAAGATTATCATAAGTGGCAATCATTTAAGGCGGAGTTGGTAATTTGTGTAAGTAAATACAGCCTTTAAATATATACATCACAGTTAACGAATAACTTGTTCCCACCAACAATACCTGTATTCATATAAAAAAATTCCAAAACGCGACTACTGCGCTTGCATCATCTAGAAATTATATATCATGTAGAGCTAAGTTCTAACTCTACACGTCTTAAATATACAAGCCCTAACTTAATCAACTCTAGACCTAAGTTAAAATATGTGGCTAGGCTTCGTGACTACAAGGACCATAGTAATAAATAAATAAAACTTTTCACTTTACGCCTACTTCAAGACGAAGATACAGATAATGAAATCACATACAAAAACGTGCGGCTTACTTAAAAGACCTGTACTAACAATAGGCAATAAAAATCTATACTTTTTTTTTTAATTATAAAGCTGAAGGGTTTGTTTGCTTGTTAGAACGCGCTAATCTCAGGAACTACTGGTCCGATTTGAAAAATTATTTCGGTGTTAGATAGGCCATTTATCGAGGAAGGCTATAGGCTATAATATGTATATCATCACTCTAAGACCAACAGGAGCGGAGTAATGCGGGTAAAACAGCGGGGCACAGCGAGTAGGTAATAAAATATTAAATAAAGTACGATCAATAAAACTCAATGCAAATTGGTTATTCAAAAGGCGACATAGCAGGAGACAATAATTTTAAAATTGCAAACAAGATTTCCCAAGAGGAAAGAATATAAGAGATCGAACCACTGTATTTCTAATTGGATATTTTTCCAATTTCTAACACCGTTCATGTTATTAATAATAATTAGCTTCGGGTTTAAATTGATCGAGTTTTCAACCGACATAAGAAAAGGTTCTCCTTTTCTTATGTCGGGTCTCGAAGGTAATCTATTCGACTGTTGGTATTTTTGGCTCTGTCACCGCAGAACTTTCGAATAAGTGAAACGATTTTGATGATTCCTTTTTTACTTGAAACCTGATGCTACCATGTTGTTCCATTTAAATTTCTAGATCTGAAAATTTGTTATCCGCCACAAAAATCTAAAATTGTCAATCATTTGGGATTTAGATTGAACATAGCATTAGTGATACAAATTTTATTAATTTAATAAAATAATATAAATTTCAAAAATATCAGACAAATACTTGGACGGGAAGAAATATTTCCAATAATATCAGACAAGAATAAAACCTAGAACAGAAATTACTAAAACCTATATAAAAGTTTGTACACTTTGGGGCGTTGTGAATGATGAACGAAAATGGCCATAAATAAATTATTGTTAAATGGTTTTTAAAGAGAATTACCATTTCGCATTGTTATTATTATTTGAAAAGGCCCGAATTCCATTAGAATTACAATTTTATATTACTCTTATTCAAACTTTTAAACTTTCAGATAAAGTTTAAAGATGTTTTGAGGGCTTTAAAATAATATTCTGTGGACTCTTCTCAGAAATAATTCATTGATGTTTTGAAACGGTTTTGAATTCACGACTTTTATTTTCATTATTATTCGAAAGACTTTAGAATTTAGGGAAGAAATAGATGTGAAGGAACAAAATGTCCAATTTCGTAGGCAATAATCGTATAATTAACCTTTAACGAAGTGTTTGTTTAAATTATGTTATATTTTCAAAGTAAATATTATATAGAGAATATTAAGGATAATAATTATTGACCAATATTTCATGTTACGCCATCTAGTTATAGAATAAGTGAAGTCTTTGCAAAAGGAAGTTAAATTATTACGTATTTATAATCCTTTTTTAATAAGAGTTACAGTTACAGAAAGGTACTCATTCGGTTCACACCATGTAAGTGCCTAATAACAATAAACGTTTAAAATATAATTTAATTGTTGTGATTTAGAATAGAAATGAAAAAAAAATATATGCGAGTTACATAATATTAGAATCGATTTTCGATATTATTATAGTAAATTTATTCAAAGTAAGTTCAAAGTAATATTGTTTTGTATACAAATGCAATTATTACTTTGTTTCCTACGCAAATACAAAAACACAACAAATGTATGTTGCATAATTTCCCCATAACAAACACGACTGAAAAAAGTTGCCCACAAAAATGGGGACTGCTTAATATGGCTGTCTTATAAATCTGCGTAAATAACATGAGAATTGCCGACGACAATATGCCACATAAAACTGGGTCTCGAAGGACCATTTCTAAGCAAATTTCAAATGTACGATATGTGTAATAAAAAGAAGCTACGTGTATATTTCAGACTCGTATAAGTAATTAGGAATATGATGTAATAAATCGGATATGAAGCCATAATACTTCCGTATGAGTAAATGAAATATTGTCAATTATTCAGTACGATTTCTCAAGGGTATTAGAGATGAAGAAGTAAATAAAGCCTTTTCAGAGAAATGTTTGAGGTGAACGACTTTATGACCAATCGAATGTGTATTTCCCTTTTAATTGAGTTTGTGATTTAAGTATAAGTATAAAAAATAATAACATAAATAGTTTTATTTCACATATAAACGAATGTTACACACGACAGAGGGTCGGCTTAAAGCTGTGACGTCATCAATCATTATTTTATTACCTGTGAGATTTCCGCCCACGTTTTGGCTCATATAAGAAATAAGAAATACTTGGGTAAATAAGAAATTCCGTGGTGTTAGTTGATAAATTATCAATCAATCAATTGTCTAATGAATATAGTTTCTATGGCAGGGCAAGTGGGTCACCTGATTTTAAATGCCCATATACATTTTTGATGTTACAGGGTAAGGGGCAGATGCATTATTCATACATCTGTTTCACTGATCGATTTTATTTAGGGACAAGTAGATGATCAGCCTTCTGTGTCCTACCAGACCAAGACATTTTTTTTTCGTCTCCACCGGTAGTTGAACCCAGGACCCCTCGGTTCTACACACACGCGTCAACCACTGTACCAAGGAGGCGGTCGAGGCGGTACAGGTGCTACCAGCCTTTGAATGAAAAATACATTATTTTCTTGAAATTCTGACACACATAGCGCCATCTAGTTATAATTCGAGTAAAGACTTAGTATTCTAAACTGTGATTCTAAGTTCTACATATTATTATTGAAGCTTTTATTTGGAATGTATATAGAAAATTTTATAGCTACTGTTTAACTTCACTTATAATTGTTATTAACATTTGTAGGAATTGTTTACGCTCCGAAAAGAATGACAACGAAAACAAAGAAACAAGTTTCACTTCAGTAGAGCGCCACATGTATTAAATAATATTTTAATTAAAGTAATGATCTTAATATAGAACATTAAACATCTAAAATCTACATAATATTTTACTTAATAAATATGAACTAGAACATACATCCTCCGGCATATTAAACAATGAAATAAGAAAAATAAGCAATTTCATATTAAAGTTACTCAACAGTAGTGTTTATTTTGAACTGTGACGTTTATTTGATGTGGTAAATGAAATGTTTTATACACAAAAATCTTATTTCCTTTTCAATACTCAAAATATATAGATGAATATTAATTATCACTCGCTTTTAAACCGAAACGGTTTCACCTGGCATGTACCCGGATAAAAAGCTCGATATTCATATGTAGCTTTTTATAAAGCTTCATAAAATCGTAAAATATTTTTTTATCAATCGAATAGATTTTGAGTTAAATCATAACTAACAAACAAACAAAGAGGTTCAGATTTTGTCTAGTTATTTTTAAATACTAAACGACATGACCTACATCCTCTTCCGTTTTTTTTTTAAATCATTTTAGAGGTATGTATGTGTGTTTATCGAATTTCAAAGCTTAAAATCTAAAACTGCCAATAAAGTTTTCAAATACACTTATGTTGAAAGGGTTAAGGGCTGTATGGACAAAATATCGTACGAAATTGGAAACTCCACACAAAGTGGCACCAGCCATCTAACTCAAGTTTAGGAAATAAATTATCTTATTACCTAGAATAATGTAGGTTTCCTTCAAAATCGCTTTTGAATCTCTTAAATATATAACGAACCCGCGTGCAAAAGCAAGTTGCTATAGTTTATGTGTTTTTCTGGTACATAGGCACCGCCCAGTGCCCAGTATTATTTAAATCCATTCAATGGTTTCCTTGTGAAAGAGGAACAAACATACATTCATTCTCACAAACTTTCCCTTAAAAATTTTAGTAAGATAATTTACCTTTTCCTATAACCGCAAAACATATTGTAAAATAATAAACACCAAATTTACAAAGTGGAAATACTTCACGACCTCCATCATTAATAATGAATCTTTCTTCTTAGAAAGTGAAAACTGTCAATCTATTTAGATGACAACAAAAACTCAGTGATATAAAGCCATCCCGGTGAATAAAGAATATGAATAAAATATTATGAGATGAATTTTATTTATTTATTTCACTCTTTGATACAACTAAACAGTCTAAGATAGTAAAATATACAAAAATAAAAGCAAGAAGCAATTTAGTGTATTTGGCGGCCTTATCATTTAGTAGTAATCTCTTCCAAGCAACCAGGGAAGAAGGTAATCAGTGATAATCAGTAAAGAGAAAAACTACCTGTGTAATATAAGAATATTAAACCACACGGAAGCTTAAAGATTCCTTAACGAATCTTAATTACCTTAATCTATATGTTTAGTATCTATGTATGTAATTAACTGCGATACACTCGATTTTGAACCATTTTACAAGACGGATTAATTCAAACTTTTTACACTTATCAAGGATCGGTGTCAATGCAATAATTTTACAAGTTTATCTTATTTTCCTGAGTAAAATAAAAATAGTTAAAAATGAACGTGTTTTTTTTTAAACGATACACTTTTTGTTACACACATAATATTAAACACCTACAGCTTACATAATATTAAATATAAAAAACTGACTCTTTTAGAATCCTATAAAATAAAGAAGAGATTCTAGTGTACAATGCAAGTGAAAGTCAAGGAAATTGAAGCAGAGCCTCAAGGCATTCTGAAATCTTATTGGCCATTTTCAATCAGATTTTATTTGGCCCGAGACTTAAAATAGATTTCTGGGGCAAATCATTTTATTTATATACTTTAAAGAGTATTTTAAAAATTATTTTAATTGTCTCGTGTAGCGAATTAAAAGCAAATAGGATTAATTCCAATAATCGAATGTATTTTTGAAACAATAAAATATAAAATTCTAAGCAATATTTACATTTTTTTAATTCCAAATAATGTCCATGATATTGTTTTAACTGGAATTTATATCACTATCGCAAAGGGAAAAGTTGAATACTCATACCCTTTTTAATATTCAATCATTTTATAGCTCACAGTATTCGAATTAAATTTATTCCTGAAAGTGATAGATTAAACCCATAATTAAACCTATTGTTTATTTTATCTAGAGAAAAGGAAGTTCACTTCCGTATTTTTAATATCCATTTGCATAAGCTCCCAAAAAATAGTATACAATGCTGCAATATTTTTTCTTCTAGAAAGAAAATATAATCACAAATTTTCATTTATTTCCATCAATTTAACGCAACAATATTTTCGCGATATATTACTAAGGGCTGATTTTTCAATCCTTGGTTAAAACTTATTCGTCGAATAATGTATAAAACTACCATTTTAAAAACGTATTCTAATTGCCCGTATTTGACAGTTTACGTGACATTTTAATATCATCGTGTAATACTTTAATGGACGGATAAGTTTAACCAAGCATTGAAAAATCGGCCCTAAGTGACAATAAAACTATTATCCACATAATATCACAATAATTATCCTACTTGGTCTTTAACGGTAAAAAAATAGTATTTCAACTTTAAATATTCAAATTATTATTCCTAGGACTTTAATTTTAAAACCATTACAAATAAACCTCACCTTTTAAACTTATTGTTAAAATTATTTATAGTTGTTTTATTTTTTAACTATTAAAAGCTCACCTTTTTAACTAACTCACAAGCACTTAACACACATACATAATCACACAGTTAAATCCATAATTTCTTCAAATATATCAATCCAAAATTAATTGCACAAAAAGCACTTCACAACGCGTCGAAACTTTGCTACGAAAACTTCCGAGCTTAAAGCTCAGTCAGTGATCGTCGCTCGCTTTGGTACGACTGGCTTCGTCCTGATAAACCTGCTTTGGCTAGTGCGCATGTCCCGGAACTGAAGTTACGTTATTTTCAAGTGTTTTGTGTATTTAGATTTATACTGGATGGCTACTAAGGTGTATGGAAAGTCATAGTAGCATAAAGTTTAAAACACATAGAGCCACGAGTAAAACCTTTCATCTTTCAGCACATTAATTTTTTCTTCAATTCACCAAATTATTAAACATAAAAGATCTTGTTGCCGAGCACACGTGTCAAAAGTGAAACTTCTTTGGCAATGACGTGACGGTATTGCCATGACGCACTCTTAAAATGTTATTTTCAACGCGCCTTAAGCAGTTTCACTTTAATAATTAAAACAAATTTAGGAACTAAACTTTTATTTTGGTGAGCTTTAAAATATTGCCTTGTAGTTACTTAGCGAACATTACCAATCAACCTATGTTGGTACTTGGTAGGTATCATATTTCAATATTCTAACTAGAAACGTTTAAATTGGAAAATTAAATACCTATTGTATTTTATAATTTAAATTAAAAATATGTATGTTGTTTGTACAATGGTTTGTACAATTGTACAAAGGTCGATTAAGGAAAGCTGGCATGTTCACAGTACTCACACTTATGCAATTTTACTATACAGTACATTGAACGTATACATGAATGCGTATACTATTAAGGTTGTATTCGTATTACAATGTAGTTTGTTGATTATACATATGTTTCACCATACTATTTATTATATTATATTCTGTGGTATCGCACGCAGCGGAATACAATGAAAGTTTTTGAACTAAGCCTCTACTGTTTTTTCCTATATTTACTTTATACAGAGCTATAAATAAACATAGAAATGAAAGGAAAAATAAGGTAAAATATGAACCACAGAACGCATTAGAAATAATTCTTTATATTTTCCTGCCTAACATAATGGATTGGGTTACATAAATGTTGTTTACGTAGGACTTGTTTTTTTCTTAATTTTCAGCTACTGTTATGCTTCCCACACTAAGCCCAGATAAGAGTTACAAAATTGTAAATATTTTATCGCATTTTCTTTCAAATTAGAAAAAAAAAATTTCTGAAAAAATTAACACCTAATTAAAAACATTATACATACTAAATAACAGGTCTCATTAATCATAAATCAAGAAGCTATTTGCTAGTGATAGACACATCCTTTCAAAATGAATCCAGTCGTTTCGAACATCTACATGAACAAAAAGACACACACATACAGATAACAATTTTTGTAATATGTAAATGATTACCTTATATTACCTTGTAATAGTTGTGTAAACATTATAAATGTTTCAATTTTATTCAGTAAGGTAATATAGGTGACGGTTCTAAAACGAGTGCCAAATTTATCTGAGCCACAACCCTGAGAGTCGATCACAATTTGGCATGGTTTTCTTTAGTCAATCACATACACATTCTTACATTCTATAGTTAGCTATAGAATATTCCGCTATTCTATAACTTTTTTTCTGATAGCAGTGTTGTTTATTTTTTATCTCTATCTACTTATGTATTAAACAGGACTCACCATGTAACACATTAAATCAAAATATATACTGATGAGATTACAGTTTTGATCCTTTTAAAACTGGAAAAGCGTTTTAAAACTAATCTCTTAAATCAATAAAATTTGCCTTTATGTAAATATAAAATACGTAATAAAAGACGTTTCTTGATAGCTTTACGATTAAAATAAGAGCTTTTAGTTTATGCAAATTACCTACTAATTGAAATATTTTATTATTATTAAAAGTCTGTTTCATTAATCATTCATTAAAAATAGTTTATTCCCTGAGCTATGAGTTTATAAAAAGGGGCGATACCAATGACGTAGGTATCAAAAGAATAATAATATATAGATTATATAAATCAAAAATATATTATTTTAAAACGGCAACGGCCAATAATAAGCCTCGCTTAGTCTTCTCTTTTGCTCTCACGCATGAAACAAATTACACGAGTCGGGCAATTACCTGACTCTCCTATTGTCATTCTGAACACAACGTAATATGAACATATTATTTGGATGAGACACACATATTCTGAACTAACTTATTCTTGGCACCTGTGTGTTTCCGGCTTAATTTTGAAGATTTACACGTGTATGACCCATTTGGATTCAAATTCTCTTTTAGTTTGTCAAAGAGTTGTCCATGTGAAATTACTAATCTAAAACATTAACTCTAAAAGGGTTTAAAGGTCACTGGAGCTATGTCAATAAGGTAATGAAAGCAAATGAAAGTGCGAAATGAGATATATGACACCGTAACATTGTAAAAACCGCCAGATTTTAATCTATCGAGCTATCCCACCAGTTTTGTGTTTACAATTTTACAGTGACATACATAAGTGATTCAAAAGATAATGTAAATGTAATGAATGTCTCTGTTGTACATTATTTTAGTTATAAAAAAAATAGATCGTATTTATTTTTATTATAAACGAAATCGCTGGATTAGCCCGTGATGTGCTTATGCAGTGCAATTTATTATGAAAAAATAGTTACCTATTTGTACTATTTTTATTTAGTTATTATTTAGTATTTTTATTTAGTTTTATCATTGTTAGATTTAAAGCTATATTTTTCTATAAAGGAAGGAGGAGGAGGATAAAGAAGGAGGATCACGATAGTTTTTTTTTTCTCTATAAGATTATACATCGGTATTATTACATAAATTAAATAACAGTTTCATATTACTGAGTTAATCCAGTCACGAATATCACAAGTTCTTACTACATAAAATGTTAATGGAAAAGAATTTCTTTAATAGCTTTTTTAATCCATGAATCAGTAGAGTTTTACCAAACTACGCAATACTTTTGATGAAATCATCGATTTTGTTAATTGGTTATGATAATATGAATGATTATGATTTTTTATTTATTCTCACTGTTTTTTTATATTTTATATAAAAAAATTCCTTTGATATACAGCAAATAATTGACGTATTAAAATAATTGTTACAAAGTTTATCAAGTGAAAATCTCTATCACTAGAGTTAGCAACCGAGCTGCTAGTTTTGCCTAATGCTAAGCGATCGCCACCACCCATGAAGATTAACAAATCTAAATGCCTTGCCTGTTTTAATGGATAAAGAAACAAATGACGACGATAATAAAGTAATGCTAGAACATCAATCAATCAATCATGAATATAAACTTTTTTATCAATTGTTTAAATTAATCAAGATAGATATTTATTTTACATGTTCGATTTGTCCTGAAGTCTAGACATAAATATTAAAATTCTAAACATTAAATACTAATATTCACGATATTATGTACACATTAATAAAAACCCCATTAATATCCAAACATTATGAACCAATACTCAGATTAATAGCGAACTTAATGACGTAAAGCATCCAATGAAACCTATGTAATCTTTTCGATTACGACCGTCGTAAAAAGAGTTACGTCACTTTTGTAGTGTTATAAACTTTTACAGTAAGTGTACTAAAAGCCAACGTAAGGAATGTTGGGGTGATTCAGTTTATATTTTTAGTGTTTGATTCGTTTTTGCCTGCGGCTTTTGTCTTATGGTTAAAAAGCAATGATGATTTAACATAGTTTGCTTGAATGTAATAGGTCCCTTATATTATGTGTATTTTACACAGCCTATCGAATTGCACGTAGAGCTCGAGCGTGGAAAATAAAAGAAAAATGTAGGTGATTAATTTTTAACATCACAACATAATACCTAAATAATTAAACATAACATAATAATATTTTGTAAGTACCTAAAAATATTTTTCCATCCTCCAGGAATTTGGGACTATTCCTATAAATACATCGCTTTTAGAATACATTTATCGAAAAGTTATGTACAAACATTCCGATTATGAAATTAATCATTTTCTTTGGATTTCCGTAAACAGGAACGAAAGATAAAGATGTTATTCCATCCATCCGCCTGTCACATCCTTTGAACCATTGAATGTTCTTTTATTGATTTTTTTATTATTTTTACACAGGGAACAGGGAATATCTTTAAAAAAATATGAATGTAACGCATAATAATAAGGTTTTAAAGTACCTTATACTAATTAATTAAATCGATTTAAAGTTTTATA
Source organism: Colias eurytheme (assembly GCA_907164685.1). Classification (NCBI taxonomy): domain Eukaryota; kingdom Metazoa; phylum Arthropoda; class Insecta; order Lepidoptera; family Pieridae; genus Colias; species Colias eurytheme. The sequence continues at coordinate 55,359 of CAJQZN010021080.1, forward strand.
GTGACAACTTTATTTTATTTTTAATTTGTAAAACACAAATTAAAAATAAAATAAAGTTAACTTTAAGTAAAACGAGAATACGAAGAGAAGTAGGGCATGTCATAAATTCGTATTTACTTTCATGGTACCTATGTACTTATAAACTATATTGATTCAAGTGTCATGTTATTAAGCCGTTAGAAGTGTCACCATAATATCACTTCACCACACTAAACATTAGAGACCCTCGTCCTAGGAGATATATATTTTGATACAAGATGAAAGGTCTGTCATATTTATGTTAGACGATATATTTCATATTCCGATATCCCATGGTATATTGTTTGTTTTTCTGTGCTTGAGGAACAATGTTTTTCTTTTCGTGATAGATGTATGGCGTATCAAAATTATCGACATAACAGAGATTCATATTTTGCATACATTATCAATGTCTTGGATCTGAGAATGATATACTTAGGTACTTTTTTTTTAATATTTAACAATGCTCTTACTATGAATTACTATGAATTGGGAATGAAAATCTATGTATTTGCATGAATGAGATAGATTCAATAATTTTATTGGATGTGTAGTTTAATTTTGTGTTAGTGTAGAAGTATTACTTTGTTACCTTATAGATAGGTATGTGGATATTCTGTATATTCATATTTTTCAGAAATGAATGGGATAAAGGGCTTATTTTCTGCCCTCTCAAAACTTTTGATCCAAATATACCTATAGGAAATCACTTACGAACTCATGTTATTGAACAATACCCGATAAATCAATAAAGGAATACTTAATACTTATATTCATTATTAGTTGCGTGTTTAAATAGAGTGTAAATCATTGTTGTGTAATGAATAGAAAATGTATTAAATTAACATCACAATGACTTAGAAAACCGTTCTTTGTATAACAATTATCGCGTGGAACATTATTAATCTATACTAATATTATAAGTTGAAGAGTTTGTTAGTTTGAACGCGCTAATGTCAGGAACTTACTGGTCCGATTTGAAAAATTATTTCGGTGTTAGATAGCCCATTTATCGAGGAAGGCTATATAGCCTATAGCCGACCAACAGTAGCGGAGCACTGCGGGTAAAACCGCAGGGCACAGCTAGTATGAAATATACAGGGTGACTTGTTATAGAAGTAATAGTTTTAAAAGGATGAAAGTGTAAATCATTTGGAGTAATAAAAAGTATACGTTACTTGGCCGAACCCTTAGCCGAAACTAATTGGTTTCAGAAATATTTGACATTTTAACTTTTTTTGAAAGCCAAATTCTTCGCGAAAACAATAAAAAGCAATAAAAACGTAATAACCTAATAATTTTGTTTATTTTCGCGATATTCTTGATATAATCAAGCATTCACTATCTTCGTGACTTATATTACTTATTGTTCTTAACATATTATTACAATATTTACTTAGAAAAATATTTATCAACACCTGGTCTGATGGCTTAAGTAAGCCATCATTACATTTAAAACCATCAACCGTTTCAAATCTATTCGACTTAATACAATCCACGTAATATGCGACACGGTAAATTGTGTTCCTAAATGACACGACAGACGAGCTATATAAACCTTGACAATGAGAGGAAATAAATTATTGTCTATCAACAGGTCGCTACTGCGAAGCGACAAAATGATCGCTCAATCATTCATAGCATTCATTTTTCTTTGTTCCAGAATCAATGCATCGAGCAACTTCTACCCGAGATACCATCTCGCTCCGCCAAAGGGTTGGATGAACGATCCCAATGGCTTTTGCTTCTTCAATGGTGAATATCATCTCTTCTACCAGTACAACCCTGAAAGCAGCTACGAACCTGGAATAGCCCACTGGGGACACGCCAAAAGTGTAGACCTGTTTCATTGGAAACATCTCCCGATCGCAATGTACCCCGATCAATGGTACGATGTAGGAGGAGTGTTTTCTGGAAGTTGTATAGTAGACGACAATACAATGAACCTGTTCTATACAGGAAATGTTAATCATAAAGGTGAAACACCAGATCATAATCAATACCAGGCACTGGCAACAAGTACGGATGGAGTCACTGTTACTAAATTTGAAATGAATCCTGTAATTAATGGTAGTGAATATCAACCAGACCTCCGAGACCCCAAAGTATGGAAACATGGTGATAAATATTACATGGTATTAGGCAATTCATTCATAGGTAGCAATAATGAAAAACTTGGACGAGCTCTCCTCTGGGTATCTACTGACAAAATAAACTGGGAAATGGCATCTGTTCTGTTGGAATCAGATGGTAAACTAGGATATATGTTTGAATGTCCCGACTTCTTTGAATTAGATGGCTATCATGTTTTACTGTTCTCACCGCAAGGCATAAAACCTGATGGAGATAAATATAGAAATTTGTACCAAACAGGTTACGTAATAGGTAATTTTGACTACGATACTAACGTATTTACTCCAATTTATTCATTCAAGGAATTTGACCATGGTCATGACTTGTACGCTACACAAACAACTTTGGATGAGGATGGAAACAGAGTAGTTGTTTGCTGGATGGATATGTGGGATCAAAACTACCCAGAAAACAATGAAGGTTTTACTGGACACATGACCATCCCAAGAGTAATCCGACTTACAAAAGACGGAAGGATTCTTCAGAAACCTGTCAAATACATATCTGAAGCAAGAGGCCGTACGATTCACTCTGGTAAAACACGAGGAGACAAAGTGATTGCTTTAGATGATAATACTGGTGAGATAATAATTGAAACAACAAGAATGCGGGACCTAGAATTACTAATAGAATCAAACTCAAGTGTGGTGAAAATAAGTTACAATCAGGCAAGGGGTCTTATCACACTTGATCGAGGTGGTAATGATGGAGTGCGCCGTACTAACTGGAAACCTAAAGGCAAATTGATTTGGAAGATCTATATCGACGGCAGTTCTATTGAACTATTCTGTGGTGAGGGTGAGGTTGTCTTTTCAAGCAGATTCTTCCCCACAGGGCCAGTTAGCGTACGTTTGGGAAAGAGAAGCGAAGCTGACAATATGAGAGTTAGTAGCATGAAACGTACAGTTGATATAAAACCTGAAGATGTTCCAACGGATGATGTTCCGAACGAATCGCCTTAAAGAAACCAAAGATCTTTACTTATCATAATAATTGTATTATTATGCATCATCGTACAGTGATAGATAAACAGTTTTCTTCATGCCATAATAAATATTGAAATTTTATGGTTATTTTTATTTCCTACACATATCTCTTTGACTACGAAAATATGTAGGTATAAGTATTATTATAACAAAAAACTGATCGGAAAAAAATCCTAAAATTGTAGGACATTAATTCTTTGATTTAATAAGTATTAGAATAAAATCATGGAATGTTAATTAAATATTATATGCTAAATCTACAAAGGCATAAAATATTCTTGATGTAAGTTTTTAATATATTGCATTGTATTAAAAAGCTTAATTGTTATTTATAGATAAAGGTCGCTTGCTAGAAGGCTATCTTCTTCACATACCAAGTCAGTGCCTGATTCCTGATTTAACTGGTTGGAACTGGAAAAAAGGAGTCGTTGATATACTAAAAATATATTTTGCACTATACAATATCTTAAGATAATCCATGAATTAATGTCCAAATCGATTAATCCAGACAGAGAACATCTTCTATGATCTATCTATAATTTTTCAAATACGCTGAGTGTCAACCACATTTTCAAATTGTGATATCTGAGCAATTCAAACTAATTTTTTTATTTTGTTTCAAATACGGTTTTAAAAACATTGAGAAAAAAGTAATACATGGGTTACGTAGGTAGAAACAAATGACCTGTATTCTGTAATATTGTAAAACTATTTTTCCCTAGATAAGTTCGCTTCGTAACACAATCACTAGCAAACACTTTATAAGGGATCCTTATCGCAAGGATAAAACGAGATCTTATTACACGGATGTCGATGTCTGTCTGCATCTCATGAACCGTGATAGTTAAACAGTTGAAATTTTCAGAGATGATAATATCTCTGTTATGCCTATAATAAGAAACCGAGGTAAAGCATCGGTTCACATGGGTGACCCTTTTTATTTTCTCTTTTGCTTAATTGTACGGAACCCTTAGTATCGTTAGTCCAACTCGCACTTAACCATTTCTATTCTATAAATGTGGCGTTGTGTTCCAAATACCAGCTTATAAAAGGACTTGACTCTACAACTCGTGATCTGATTTCTAGTCGTCAAAATTAATATTTTAATTTTATAATGTAATGGATGTAACAACGTATTATAAATAAAGACATTCTGTATTTTCTCCCCAATAAAACGTCATTGCCATTATTTTTGGTTTATCACAACTCTATTTATGTCTTAAACTTATTATAATTTAAGCTGTCCTTTCACGTGGGCTTGATTGTAAAGGTTGTTAAAAAGTTATCTTTATTCGATAGTCATAGATTAATCCCACCCATACGACGTCTGGACGTCGTCTCAGCGGTCGACATACAAAGGTCAAAGAGATTGTAATGGTAATATTCAAAATATGGAGTAATAATTTTACATAGTTTAACTTTTTTATCTCAATTTGTGATTTTATATCATACAACATAGAATGTGAAAACTTATATTCAATTCAATCTGTATATAATATTCGGTCAACCCGGGAAAATCCAGGCAAGCATCTAGATACTAATAATGTACCTACTTATAATACTACTTAATATTATGTAGTCTTGAAGATTTTGTATTCCTGACAGGAAAAGGGGGGTTTTCAAGGGGTTTTCGCATCGACTATACCGATTTACCTTATGGATGAAAGAATCTACGTTTCCTATAATATTATGAAATTAATTATAAAATTTGTGATAAGTATTTAAAAATATTTTTTGAATAAATAATTTTCATGGAATTTGTCAATGAATTAAAATTTATAACATAGTAAGAAAATGATGATACCATAATATATAGATTTTGAAATCATTTCAATACATACATACATTTTTCATTCTACAAAACAAACTATACCTGCAAATATGAAAAAAGTTTCCTCACAATGAGGAGGAAAACAATAAGCAATATTACTATAGGTACTGATTTAGAAATATTTAACTAACAGCTTCCTAGTATTTATATGAGTAATCCGGTGATTTACTTTGAGGAACTATATTTTGTATTAAATCTTAATATTACAACCTACCTGCATTTATCCAAGTCTTTAAATGTAACAATAATATATTTTTTTCATACTTCATGATGCATAATTATTATAAGTATTAGGCTTAGGTATTAGGTATCTAAGTAATAAATTATTTCAAAAATCGTTCATAAAATTTTCAACACTAGTTCAATAAGTAACATACTTTATTACAATATAATCTATAAGATACATTAAATTAAAAGTGTTATTTTACGAAAGTTGCTGTATCGAAAGATAAAAAGCAATTACGGAACGCTAGAAGATTGCCAATAAAAATGGACAGGCGCTCTAAAATATTTTATCGCTCTATTTGCTCAGTATTTCTTTTTTTATCAGAAATAACTTCTTACTTAGATGTTTAAATACTCAGATATAACAAAAAATAGGCTTTAAAAGTTAAAAAGATAATAATTTACTGTTAGAATAATTAATAATTACCTATTAATTTCTAATTAGCATGGTACCTACCTACTTACAGTTGAATGTATTTTGAATGAATAATGTTAAATGTATTTTGAAAATAATCAGAAATGTTGAAATGATACTTACTGATAACCTTCGTAAATCAACGAGAATGGAAAATGAATTCGTCAAAAAAGAGAGGCTCTTAGCTAATTTGCAATATGAAAGTATCCAAAGTTAATCCATCTAACAACAGCTATCTGCCTTCGGATCTTGCCATATCCAAGATTAGACACGCCACAATTTCAATAGGTGTTTTTTACACAATATTTTTTCCTATACTTTATATTACATACTATACCTAGATACTAGCTGCGCTTCGAAGTTTCACCCATGTGGTCTTAATATATAATTATCCTTCCTCGATAAATGGGCTCTTCAGCTTTATAATCCCTACTAATATTATAAATGCGAAAGTAACTCTGTCTGTCTGTCTGTCTGTTACGCTTTCCCGCTTAAACCTCTCAACCGATTTTGATGAAATTTGGCACAGACAATCTTTAGACCCTGAGAAAGAACATAGGCTACCTTTTATTGCGAAATATGTACCACGGGCGAAGCCGGAGCGGACCGCTAGTATTAGTATAGATTTAATGAATTTGTCCATAAATTTAACTAAAATGATGGAATACTACCTACAATTATTTATTAGGTAAATTTTTCATAATTTTTCAGGACAAGCAAAAATAAATGACCTAACTACGAATCTAAAATGTTTCCTAAAATATTGAAATAATTAGGTACAATCAATTATTTCATTTATGAATTTTCAAAGCTATTAAATATTAAACGACCTGTTTTTATCATTTTTTGAAAATATGCCAGCGGTACCTTTTCCACTTTTATTAAAAAAGTTATAAAAGGCTTTTCCCTCGTAAAATAAAAAAGTGTTAATAATGAAAGTTTCCATGAATTATGTATATCTTGTTTTATTTTTTAACATTCACAAAATTGTAATGAGTAAGACATGATTTAATCATAAAACTTTGAGAAATTGTTTCCTTGTCCTCGAGCAGATTTTCTAAACAATAATAATCTTAATTACGTATAAAAGTATAATTTTATACTAAACAACTTCCATTTCGTCGAAGCAGAAAATTTAAAACTATAATATACTTTTTTGTTATATTCAAATATTATCCATACTAATATTATAAATGCGAAAGTAACTCTGTCTGTCTGTCTGTTACTCAATCACGCCTAAACTACTGAACCAATTTTCATGAAATTTGGTATGGAGATATTTTGATACCCGAGAAAGGACATAGGCTACTTTTTATCCCGGGAAAATGATGTAATCCCGGAAATCCCACGGGAACGGGAACTATGCGGGCTTTTCTTTGACTACGCGGGCGAAGCCGCGGGCGGAAACCTAGTTTAAAATAATCCTAAAAAACAGTGCAAAAGAAGTTATTTAAAGATTTATCTTTACGCAGTATTTATCTCAAGTGTTTACACTGAAACACTTAGCGGAGATTTTAATATCCGATACACTATTGCTATGTCACTATTTCGTGATCATGGAAAGGTCAGATCTTATCAAAGTGTGAGTTTAACCTGAAACACCTCAAGGACCTTTTCTTTGCTAAGTCAAGGACTCCATTTACATTAGGTTTTAATATTTTGTTTGTCATTGGATTATGATAGTAAATAGTAATCTATATAATATATAAAAGAAAGTCGTGTTAGTTACTCCACTTATAACTCAAGAACGGCTGAACCGATTTAGCTGAAAATTGGCAGGGAGGTAGTTTAGAGCCAGGAGAAGGACATAGGATACTAAATATTATGTACCACGGGCGAAGCCGGGGCGGACCACTAGTTTAATATAAACTTGATATTAATAATCGAAAATATTTGTAATAAAGAGGATTAAAATACTTGTACATGTTATGAACATTTCATGCGCAATATTTTAAGAAAATCACGGATTTAATATTAAATAATTCAAGTGAAACTTCTTTTGTCGCGTTAAGAGTAAAATTTCAAAGTCACGTCAGGGTAATACCGTCACGTCATGCAGTAAGGCGACAATTTTGATATCTTTGAATCTTGCCAAAGAAGTTTCACTTCTGATACGTGTACTCAGCACATACACTTTTTTTAATTTAATAAAGCAAACAATGTATATATGTAGGTACAAACAAAAACTACAAAAGTGGATTATTCTAATAAATAAGGCTTAATTAAAAACATTTCATTATTTTTGCATATAGAATTATTCGATAATCTTTTAATATACGAGATATTGGAATAATCGTTTAAATGGAGCTCAATAAATTATTCTAAGAAAACGTTTTATAACAGTAGGTACTTCACTGCAGTTGTTTATAATTCTTCAGTAAAATATAAATGTTTTCCAAACCTACTCATTGATTACTTAGGTTTATTTTTCAATGTGTGGGGTAGCTGTTTTAATTTCAACTTTACTTACATAATACATATTTGAAATAACTACTTAGTAATGTATGACTTTAAAATTATTGAACACTAGATTTCCGCCCGCGGCTTCGCCCGCGTTTGCAAAGGAAAACCCGCATAGTTCCCGTTCCCGTAGGATTTCCGGGATAAAAACTATCCTATGTGTTAATCCAAGTTACCCTCTATATGTGTGCTAAATTTCATTGTAATCGATCCAGTAGTTTTTACGTGAAAGAGTAACAAACATCCATACATCCATACATCCTTACAAACTTTCGCCTTTATAATATATTATATTAGATAAGTTTTGGTATTTGAGCTATGAAAAAATGTAGTCACAGTGTAACTAAATTCCTTCCAGCTATTCTACCGATTTTGACGAATTTTTATGTGAATATTTCGTAGGTCAGAGAGTTTTAGCTCATGTACATGCTCCTGACAGCTTCGACAAAAAATCGTTACCACACAACAGCTATAATGTTATATCTCTGATTTTCAAAATGCGTTGTGCATTTTCCTGTATAAGTTGTTATGGAAATGTTTGTTTTTTTTTTTCCACGGATTACTAAATGGTACAATCATAACCTTTTATGAGTTGATTATTTTGTCTGACTTACTTTGCCCTACTACTGGGCACAGTAGAAGTATCTATTTGGTGTATTTCTACACTATTCTATACTAATTACTTACTAAAGTCCTATCCTATCTGTTATGATTGTAAAGTGTAATTAGGTCAGTAGCAAATAAACGATCG
>CAJQZN010021085.1:1497-32118 GCA_907164685.1 Colias eurytheme
ATTTTTTATTTAAGCGTTCTATTACTATAATAATTACAAAACTCTACGTGAGATAGTACTGTCAAGTGAAACCTACTTGATTATTTTATCGTAATAGGTACTTTTACATAAAATCCTTCATTCGTATGTAAATGTATGAATCATCAACCTATACCATCGTATACAAATATATACATTATACAATCATGTATTCAAGATCATCATTCAGAAGGTCAATTCATAATAAACAATTTAATAGGAAAAGAATTACAGATACTTTTTTCATTATGAAGAGCTTTATTTAGTCTGGAGCTTATAATCATAGAGTGAGTGTGAAATGACCAGTAATATTAATTTTATTTATTTACTTGACTCGACCATCTATTCTGTTTACAGGGTGTACCACTGTTGGTATACTTAGCTTAAAGGAGCTTATAGTTTTGCATACGCTGAGTACGTAAAAAGTACTTATAAAATTCCAGACGCAGTTTTTTTCAAATAGATGAATTCCTAAAACTCTATGTGTACACCTATAACAAGCAACCCGCCCAGCTTTGCTACCAGCACGTGACCTATCATTTAAGATTATGTTTTCATAGACCAAATGCTCACATTAGCGAAGCGGTATTTGCCGGCTGCGCGAAGCTAGAGGAGAAAACATGGATATTCAGGAAAAATTTAGCAAACATTTTTTGATGTTATTTTGTTGTTTACGTATTTTTTACGTGATCAGTATGCAAATCTACAAGTCCCTTCGCGCTTAGTATATCAATAGTGGGACACCCTGTATATTTGCCAAACTTAATCCCGATCACGGAATCGGTTTACGTTTAAAAATCCAAATAAATTTTCGCTTTTACTATATTTAGACGCGGTGGAGGATAATTAACAACTTACACTGGAGCAACGTCAGTTGTTCTCTCCAAACCAAACGCGCTATTTGTTCTTGACATAATTCAGAATCTAACACAGATTTATACAACTCCTGATCAAAGGGCGCCGTCGGCAGTCTTTTTAATCCTATTATCTGTCCATTTACACAAACACACAGAAACAACAATCCAAATATATGATTGATCTCCATTTTAGATCCACTACACTTTCTTCCAACTTATTTCCACATCACACCAATGCTAGTCACTAGAAATCAGAACCGGAATAAACTATGCATACAATATTTATATAAATAAATTTATTGTTAAATGTATCGATAAGATAACTTTTACAGCTTTTTAAAAATCTTTTAAACCTACCCATAAATTTTGTTGTTACTGATAGCAATTATATGTGTCATTTTATTATACAGATGTTACTGCAACTTTTTGATTATCGATATTTTATAAGCACTATTGATTATTTTATTCAATATTCGATAAAAATTACAGTAAATTTTAGTTCAGTTCGATGTGTTTATCCTTAATAGTTGTGTGATTTAGGAAACTATCTATGATATTATGTTAAAAAAAGCTTGAATATATCCTTTTCATGGGAAACAGTGAAGTTTTATATATTAATCTATCATACCACCTTCATATAAATCAAGCATCGTTTTTTTGGGGTAATGTACGACACACAGTTATTAGATATTTTTTTTCATAATGTTCAGTCAAGCTTAAAAATATATTATAGCAATTTTTAATTATTTACCAAGCTTTTTCTTGCTGCAGTCCTAAACTATGTTAGGTTTTTCTCTAAGAGGAGGCTCTTAAGGCTGAGCTGACAATTTTAAATGTACGGATTTACCGAGGCTAAGGGTGCGTATCCACGAATAATGTGCGAGGATGTGTAGAGAGGAATGTGCTTGTAAATGAGCAATAGTATCGCTTCATTTAGTTTGAAGTTTGAAGCGTATAGCGTTTGAAGCGATACTATTGGTTATTTATAAACACAATTTTGCAATTTTGGTGGAAAATCAATGCCAAACATTATATTATGAAAAACAAAGGCGTTTATGAGAGGAAATTTCCATATTACGCAAACTTTGACCTTTCAAGTTATTGTTATCTAAGAATAGGTTTATATCTCAAAATTTTACTTTAGACATTATCCAAACTTTCATAGCTGTAACCTGACAAACTATGAAAGAATATAAATTAAAAATCTAAATATGCAATTTAGTGTTTAATCAAAAATTGTATTAAAACAACATAATATAAGAAAAATGTTGGCAAGCCAGGCTGATTGTTAAATCTGTATTATCTATACTTAATAATGGATTAAGTATCACAATTATAGATAGCACGCATGAAAATCTTCATAATTTGTAATTACATAAGTTCATTATAAGTATCTTAAGAACATAAGACACGCATTATCAAATACGTATACAAAATATGATAAGAAGATAGAATTTGGATATAGTTCATTCATCGATTCGAACTCAAACTCAACATAAGCTTTCTTTATAAAAAATTTAGTAATAGAATATTTCAATAGTCATAATATTATCTATGTATTTAGTTGAAAATACTCTATGATATTACCTATAATAATAAATATTAAGCAAAATATTGTCTGTTGTGTATACTATTTTGTTTCTGACAAATAATTCTCATGGTAAAATGAATCTCAACTTAATTAAATAATTTAAAATGTCGTTTAAAAGCGAGTCTGTAGTCGCCCTGTGGCTTACTCTAAAAATAAAATCTAGATATATATATATATATATATATATATATCTATATATCTTATAGAGTCAAAAGTCAACATGTCTCAACTCTACAAGCAATAACTTTAAATAAACAAACAATTCAGTTATAATAATTTAATTCATATAAGTCTTGGGTTTTAAACAACCTCATGTCTTTCCAAAAGTTTAAACACTTGCGAGATATAATAAGTACTGACGAAGATAAATTATTATTTATTATTGTTTTAAGGCAAAGACTCATGGAATTGTTCCTGGATCCTTGCGTAATGATACAGTATTTTCTCATAAATTTTTATTTAATATGCACTTAAAAGAGCTTTCAGTAAGCTTTCCAAAATATGTAAGTTTTGATTCAACAATTTTATCCTCATAAAAAAATCATATAATATTATGACATAACAATTTTAATTACGTTGTTTTTGTTCATAATACTTTCTTTATATACCTAAATATAAAAGATGCAATAGGTGCAGTATATGTAAAAATATTTTTATTTTATTAAATTCTTAATTATACGAGCTTTCCGCCCGCGGCTTCACCCGCATAGTCAAAGAAACCCCGGGATAAAATCTATTTTATGTCTTTTCTCAGCTATCTCTGTAGGTACCAAGTTTCATCCAAATCCGTTCTGTGATTGAGGCGTGAAGACGAGACAGACAGATGGAGTTATTTTCACTATTTTGGTAAAGATAAAAGTATTTGTTAATGGTAGGTTAGTACATACAAAATACAATACACCAATCATTACTCTACCAACATAAATTCATTAATTCATTTACATTATGATAACGATAAGTTCGCCGACGCAGTATCAAGCGTATTACACCAACTATACTTCTCAATCTAAATTGACATAATCAACACGCGTAATAAATTAAAATATTAAATTCAAGCTTAACGTATTTAGATATACTGTGGTAAATACGTTGCGGTTCCGGGTACATCTATACTTATATTACAAGAGAAAAAAACATGTGTCTATAGTCATGTAGAATATACCAAAATTATTACAGGCTAGAAACAGATACAAGAATGGGGTAGAAAAGTTTAGTAGTTACCTTATGGTAAGTGATCACAACGCCAGAAAAATCACTAGCAAAGTTTCACTAGTAAACGGTACTAGAAAATCTGTTGCTTGCCTTTTCAATAAGAATAAGCCCTCTTTATTTTTATACTCTTGACTCATATTTTTATTGTTACTAATCATTCTCATTCATTTTGTGAATTAATAATAATTATTGTATGCTATGTAGCTATAGTAAAAACATGAATGTTCTTTAATTTTGATCTTAATATCTTTGTATGTACCAATTTTTTTGCAATAAATGATTTATTTATTTATTTATTTATGAAAGTCATATATTTATAAATGTTTGGAAACACCGCATTAATATATCCCACAATTTGGGAACATTATAATCTATTGCCAATAATTATTAGGTATCTATTGTAAAGCCTACGTCTACCGTCTACGTCTTAATCTAATTCTTTTGTAACCGCTCTCACTAATCCTGAAAAGGAATTATTTATGAACACTTATTCCTTAAATAGAATTTCGTTCCACTCAATTAATTCGGCCCCTATTATACGTAATCAAAGGGTAATTTAACTATTCAATGTCTTCATTGTTTCAAAGAATTTTTCTATTCATCCCAAAGTGATGCTATTTATATGTAAATTGTTTAAAGAGCGTTTAATACAAATATGCAGACATAATGTACATTCGAACATACCAATTAGAAAACTAAAACAAGTCGCCATAACTCAAGACGGGAAGCAAATCGACGAAGTTCTTTGAAACAGGGACGTACTGGTAGGATAAGGGCAAGCGATGTTATCTATTTTACTATTGTGTTGAATCAAATTTAATTTTTTCCTGTATTTGCTTGTTTCATATTTTATGATAATATAATATTTTTATAACTATCATGAAAAATAAAGATTACTGCTATTATTAAACAGGAGCCTTTTATTTTATTTCCTCATTTCGCTTCACTAAAAACCCAATAACAATATACGTAGAACCATCTAGAAGAGAGTCATTGGTCTAATATTCGAAGTATAATTGTATCGTAAACATAGTCATGGTATGGCCAGCGGCCAGCCCCACAGATTCAAGATCGCGTGCGTTAAATCGGGCCACTGATCCCGCGACGAGTGCGTCCCTGCTCGTAATTATCGGCGGCATACCCGGTAAGTATAATGTCTCATTGTTAATTGTTAGCGAGCCTATCTGAGGCGGATCTCTTTGCCATCCAGCGGTTTATCGCGACGAGAAACTGCGGAGCCCAGCATTGATAAGGATCGCTGTTCATTATACGAATATTTCTAGATAATAAGGCACAAATTAATTTTTCTTTTATATATGGTATACATTTATTTTCGGTTGTTAACACGCGTCTGTTCAGGAAGCTGTTGTTTAATTTACCTTTTGTGTTGTTGAGATATTTTTGTTAAAAGCAGCGTAATTAATGGCAATAATTTTAAGGAATTTTATTCCTCTCATAAGTCATAAACCTACAAAGTCGATATCTGACCTAGTAATTAAGATTGGGTCAATTAAATACGATGTTACATAATAAAATACCAGCTGTGGTTTTATCCGCAGTGTTCCACTTATGTTGGTCTTCGCGAGATGTAATATAGCCTATACCTTCCTCGATAAATGGGCTATCTAACACCGAAATAATTATTCAAATTGGACCAGTCGTTCCCGAGATTAGCACGTTCAAACAAACTCTTCAGCTTTATAATAATATTAAGTGTAGATAAATAGCATTAAGTAATCCACTCCCTCACCTGTCAGTATTCCCTGTCCTACTGAGCCTTTAAATTATTTTAATTGTTTTTTTAAGCTATTGCATAGCTTCTATCGCGGGCCTTGATCGCGGGAACCGAATTCCGTAACGAAAAAACCTCACGCTCCCCACTCCGACGGGCACGGAGGTGTGGCTTGAAGGCATAGCATGCAATAGCTTTACCGCGGCAGTCCCCGAGTGCCACACGTCTTCTTTTTTCGAAACTATGTACGGTTTTAAGATTACGACAATAACAGGAAGAGTGGACTTAACGTATCTTATCGGTTTGGTAAAATTTTAATATCAAAGTCTAAACTCTGGATACGTGAAGTTCTTTCACGTGTACAATATAAACATAATATAAAAACATTATATTTTACTGCTAGCTGTGCAACGCGGTTTTACCCGCATTGCTCCGATCTTATTGGTCTTATCGTGATGATTAAGTCTTCCTCGATAAATGGACCATCTAACAGTAGAATATTTTTTTTTCACATTGGACCCGTGGTTTCCGATATGAGCGCGTTCAAACAAACAAACTATTCAGCTTTATAATATTCGTATAGATATTTCACGTATGTACAATTATTCAATCTATAACCATAAAGATGTTCTATAAAATATAAGTAACTAGGTTTCCGCCCGCGGCTTCGCCCGCGCAATCAAAGAAAAACCCGCATGGCGCATAGTTCCCGTTCCCGAGGGATTTCCGGGATTGCGTCATTTTTCCGGGATAAAAAGTAGCCTATGTCCTTTCTCGGGTATCAAAATATCTCCATACCAAATTTCATGAAAATTGGTTCAGTAGTTTAGGCGTGATTGAGTAACAGATAGACAGACAGAGTTACTTTCGCATTTATAATATTAGTATGGATATAGGTATATTAGGTAAGTATATTACATTTTAATTTTTATCAATCAGGAAACTGGTATGTTTTTATATAGAGCAGGCTCCAAGGAGATGTTCGTTTGCAAAAATCGCGGACCTAAATCTGACTTCTGATATATATTGTATAGATCCCAGACATCCTATAGCCAGATGTTGCCAACCAGTTTTGTGGTCCCCCTGCCCGCACCCCGGTAATTAAATATGGCATACAAAGAAAAAAATAAAAATTTCCAAAACATGCCGTGTGGGGTATCAAATGAAAGAGCTTATTGAGTAGATCACGAATATAGAGCATACTATATACATTTCTTACACTTTCTCTAAGATTTTTTAGAAAATTTACGAAAATGGTCCATTTTTGAGTTAACTTTAAACCACTATAGATTGAAAATTCATGAATATATTTTTTAAATTATTATTTTAAATAATTAACAATAGTCCATTGTTTATGATTCAATAGTTCGTAATACTATAAACTATTACTGTCTATTCTTAAACTTTTTATATTAACCTGTATATTACATTGTTCTTTTTTAAATTGTCCTTGTAAAATAATGGAAGATAACAATATTATGGATGTTACATTTCTTACCGTGAAACTTTTATATTATGTCTGTTTATTGTTATATGAAATTTGTATAAAATGCTCTTTCTTACTTGTATTATGTATTATCACGATAATTATGATCATTTTACCTGTACTGCTAATTGTGAAAAATATGTTATTGTGTTACATTCAGCATGTATTGTGTGTGGTTCTGTGGATAGACTTATATAGTATGCAAAATATTTTTACAACTTTTTCAATTATAATCAATTTACAACCAATTATAATTTACGCTATTTATTATCATCATATTATAACTATATTTTATTATCAATTTTTTAATATATTATATTATGTATTTATTTACTTTTTGTTATATATTATACAACTTATTTATTGTATTTATTTTATTGGATTATATAGATATAGAATATTTATGTTATTAGTAAAATGATTGAGAATAAATATTTAAAATTTGGCTTGCTTAATCCGGGTTCGTTGGGAACTAAACACGATGAGCTAATTGAAGCGATGGAACGTCACGCCGTGGACATTTTGGCTCTCAACGAAACCTGGCTGCGAGAGGGAGAAGAGGGACGTGCTCCTCGCATACCCGGCTATCGCCTCAAGCATATGCCGCGCCCGCCCAGTATTCGTAATCGAGGTGGGGGGGTTGGCTTTTATGTGGTACGGGGGTTGTCGATCAGCATATTATCATTTCCTCCTCACCCTCTTGTAGAACAAATGTGGCTTAAATTAAATATCCGAGGTAAGACTATCGCTGTAGGTACCGCGTATCGACCACCTTGGCTGGACTGTGATGTCTTCTTAGATGCAGTTTCGGACTCAATCAGCACATTTATATGGTGTGACTACATAATTCTATTAGGGGACTTCAATATTAATTTAAAACAAAACACAGTAAATACCCATAAGTTCAAACAATTTATACAAGCCACGAATCTGAACCAGATCGTATCTGAGGCAACTCATTTCGTCAACGATAGTGAAACGTTAATAGATTTAATTTGTACAAACGCTCCCATTTCGCACATTCAAGTGGATCATGTAGAATCGCTTAGCAGCCACGCGTTTATTGCTTGCGCTATGAATATCCGAAAACCTAAATTTGTGCCAAGATGGATTACCTACAGGCCCATTAAGGAAATAAATCTGGATGACTTCAATGATTGCTTATCAGGTATGAATTTAGATTTTTTATTTAATTTAGAAGATGTAAACGAAATAGTCCTTTATTTAACAAATTTATTAATAATTCTCTTTGATAACTACGCACCACTAAAATCAGTAAAAATAAAAGAAAAAAATCACCCATGGATAACTTATAATATTAAACTCATGATGGCCCGTCGAAATGAGGCTCAGGCTAAGGCGAAAACCGATGCTCGTCATAAATCTTATTATAGTGAGCTAAAAAAGTATGTAAGATTAGCAATATTACGAGAAAAGGATGCCTATTTCAATAAATATGTTAACGCGAATATTGATAAACCTAAAATATTATGGAAACACATTAAGAATCAAGTGAATATCAAACCTGAAAAAGACATGGTGTTGCCCGCACATATTAGCAATCCGGATACTATTAACTGTTATTTCGCCAACATACCAGGCAACAATAATATACCGCCAGACATACTTGCCTATTTTGAAACAGAGCGTTTTAGTCATGAAGTGTTTGATTTCCAAGGTATTTGTGAATCCGATATTGTTAAAGCTCTTAAAGCTCTGGACTCAAACGCCACGGGAGTCGATGGTTTGTCCTTAGACATGATCAGGCTCGCTCAGTCATCTATATTGCCCGCCTTGACTCATTTGGTGAATATGTCTTTCAATACCAATATCTTTCCAGACCTTTGGCAGGAGGCTATAGTCCGGCCGATAAAAAAGGTAGCTAATCCACAGGAATTCAAAGACCTCCGCCCAATTAGTATCTTGCCTTGTTTTTCAAAGATAGTCGAAAAAATTGTCCACTCTCAACTTTCTGATTTCTTTGAATCCAAAAATATTCTCCCCCACCGACAATCCGGCTTCAGAAAAGGTAGGAGTACTACAACCGCACTATTGGACGTTGTGGACAATGTTTTAGATGCACAGGATGGTGGTAAGTGCAGTATCTTGGTCTTGTTGGATTATTCTAGGGCATTTGACACAATAAATATCGATCTCCTTCTGGCCAAGCTAGCTTACTATGGATTGAGTGACCGGGCTGTTCATTGGTTCAGGAGTTACCTCGGTAATCGCAGACAATGTGTGGCAGTGGAAGACGACCTTGGTAACACGTGTTACTCGCAACCTATAGCCCTTAAGAGAGGAATCCCTCAAGGTACAATATTGGGCCCTTTACTTTTTATTATTTATACTGCTGATATAATCAAAAGCATAGAACATTGCAAATACCACCTTTATGCAGACGACATCCAACTGTACATTTCATTTGCACCTAATGAAACGCAAACAGCGATCGAGCAATTAAACGCAGATCTCGCACGAATAGCTGCATGGTCAGAACGAAATGCTCTTAGTTTAAATCCAACCAAAACTAAATTCATGGTGCTGGGATCTCCATATACCATAAAAATTATTGAGAAATCAATTCTTCCAATTCGCGTAAAAGGAGAGACAATAGAGCGGGTACGAGAGGCCCGTAATCTTGGTATTGTCTTCGATGAGTCACTACGGTTTGAGAGACACGTCAACCAAACAATTTCTAATTGCTACTACCGTCTAAAAGTTCTGTATCGTATAAGAAACCACCTATCAACGAAGCTAAGAATTAGACTGTGTGACTCATTGGTGTTGTCCAAGTTTAATTATGGTGACGCAATGTATGGTGATCGAATCCTGGGACGCTCAAAAAAAGCAATACAAAGGGTTCAAAATGCATGCGCTCGCTTTTGCTGGGATGTACCTCCCCGATCCCATATAACACCTTACCTGAATAATGCGAGGATTTTAAACATGGAGAACCGTCGAAGATTACATTTTGCCGTTTTGCTGTTTGCAGTTATACGGTCAAATGTACCCGCTTACCTCTATGAAAAATTATCATGGTTGGGGAATTCTAACACTGTGTACAGAACCAGGGCGTCACTGACTAGCTTAGCTATGCCTCGACACCACACCATGGCTTTCCGGGGTGCTTTTCGGTACCGAGCAACGAAATGTTGGAATGATTTGCCTCCACCATTGCGTAATAAATGCAGTGTACTAAGCTTCCGTAATGAGTTTAAGAAATCCATTTTACATCGGCAAATCAATCAACATTAGTTGCTAGGTGCGTAAGCGTATGGTTAACAATTTTTCTAATTTTATACTGCTATTTTCTGTTATCCTTATATAAATATTTAACTTATTTATTAATAAATTATATTATTATTATTATTTCTTTTGAGTTATGAATTTTGTTTTATTTTGATATTTATGTAGTATATATATATGTGTATAGGTATCTATTTTAATTTATTCATATTTTTCATTTTCTGCCACTATAGGCGTCATTTGGGAACATGGGAACCACTGAAAATCAGTGCTGCCGCTCTTAAGCTGCAGAATTCCTGAGTGGTGTCCCTGTTCAGCACACAGAATCACACCTATATATGTTTTATAACGCAATTTCACTCTGTTTTTATATTTAATTTCTGTTTTATTTTTTATTTTTAAGTATTTATGTGTGTGTTGAATTAAATGTCTTTTCTTTCTTTCTTTCTTCTTTTCTTTCTAATATAATATAAGTGAGCTATGTGGTGGATTTGATGAAAATAACTATATACTATATGAACTTGAAAATATACTCGCCATCTTTGAATGCTCCCCCCACTCCCCCATGCAACTATTTCACTGTACGAAATATTGAATCGTAAACAATGGACTATTGTTAATTATTTAAAATAATAATTTAAAAAATATATTCATGAGTTTTCAATCTATAGTGGTTTAAAGTTAACTCAAAAATGGACCATTTTCGTAATTTTTCTAAAAAATCTTAGAGAAAGTGTAAGAAATGTATATAGTATGCTATATATTCGTGATCTACTCAATAAGCTCTTTCATTTGATACCCCACATGTTTTGGAAATTTTTATTTTTTTCTTTGTATGCCATATTTAATTACCGGGGTGCGGGCAGGGGGACCACAAAACTGGTTGGCAACATCTGTCTATAGGATGTCTGGGATCTATACAATATATATCAGAAGTCAGATTTAGGTCCGCGATTTTTGCAAACGAAACTCCACTGAGAGTCCGGTCTAATAGTACCTACTTGTGTTTTATAGTAGCAGTAGAAGATACTAGATAGTTCTACTAGAGCTTACAGCTATTCTAGGCTATATTTCTACTTATTACTAGATTATAAACAATTTCCAACGTAATCTCAGTATGCTACGTCGACTGTTAAAGAAGTGCCACGCCTTCCTGCAATCCGTCTTATAATAAGAGTGATAATACACAAAATAAAATAATAAATAATGAAGTTTATTTGACTCAAAAACAAAAAACACAAGGAATATAGAGATCTAATTTACAGGTAGATCCAGAATATTCCAATAGTTCCGCTCATATTCTTCTTTATTTTACTGTTCCAAGTAGATACCTCAAGCTTCATTATTTCCATTGATAAATCGTAGTAGGTCATAAAATGTGTTGTTTGTCTTATAATCGAATTAATTAATAATTTCGGTATCTTTCCATGTATGATTAGCAGATTATATTTATCGTGAGAATGACATATTGGCTTGATATGTTTCTTTGTTGATAATATTGAAGTCCACACGTTTCAATTTATCGTTCAATTTGCATGATGTTAAATTAAAAATTACTACTATTAAAAGCCATTTTGTATTGCCATGCCATTGCCATGTTCCTAGTAATCAAATAAGTATAATAATCATAATATTGAAACTTGGAACTTATTGTAATAGATAGATAGTCGTTTATTATTTGCGCCTCAACTTCCTTAACAAAACGAAAATCCTATGGAAGAATCAGTCAGTCAGATTTGCAGAATCATTACCATAGATAAATAACACTGAACTAACGCCTAAAAAGCGCCAACCATAGGCACCAACTTATATCACAAACATATCACGATCGTGTAACTCCACCATTATATTACATTTAATCGATCATTCCAAATCTATTTTCTTCGGATTCATTCATCATTTGTTTACTGAAAGAGACGGTCAAAGACCTGCACAATATTATGATAGAAATATCGAGGTTAATACCTGAACCAGGACATAAATAAAATTCCATAATGAATAATTTCATTGTTTCACTTATTTCTGTTGAATGCGGATAGATAAGGATATTTTTTTAATAAGTATTACGCAGCATTGTTCAATTATCCTGATTGAAACACAAATCTAGTAAGTAGGTGCCTATTATAGGTTAGACAAATAATCATTTTCATTCACACATTATTTTTCCCACTGCAGGAATAGTATGCAGGAATATAATAATATTATATGTGTGTTGGGCCATCATCTACCACGATGGTCAAGTGCGGGCCGTCAGACGACAAATATCATCGAACATTTCATCAACACATCAACATCTATATGCCCAGATTCCTCTCGACATTTTCCTGCGCCGATAACATTAGTGATCATTTGCATAATCCGTGTTATATAAAATCTAAACACACAATTAATCTAGTTAATTTATAAAAGTTCCTTCACAGTAAATTTCATTAAACAACCCATAACCACCGAACCGAAATACAACTTGCTTATAAAATACCAATTAAACCCCCATCCTTATATCATTACAGACTATATTTATCAAATCAAATCCAACCGTTTATAAAACTTAGGTGCCACTTTCGAGAACATTCCACCGACAATTTGGAACACTTTATTTAAAGGGAACGTTTAAACTTTTGCATACGAAATAAACATTTCGTTTTCGACTCTCATTTGCCAATTTTAAATTCCAATCCCAACAGTAGTCATCAAGTTATTGTTAAATGGCTGTTTCTCATTCCATTTCCGTAGGCAATCCTTTTAAATTGCATTCGTTAATCGTTTTTTAGACACGCGAGGGTTTAGTTTTGTTCGCTGTTTGTTAAAGGATGAATATAAATTTGGATGTAACGGTGAATTTCTTCTTTGCTCGTTTCTTATACACGCATGCGAAAATAAATCTTTGTTAGCTAACACATTTGTTCTACTCTTATAGTAATTTAAAATCTTTAATTTCATTATTAAAGCAATTCGAGCATCATTCAATCATCTTAACATTTCGATTGTTACTCTGTCAGTCTCTTCTTCGCGCCATATCTACTAAACCGATTTATATTATAAAACTTGGTACAGAGATAGTTTGAGATCTGAGAAAAAACAAAGGATAGGTCCTATTCCAGAAAACACAAGGAAGCGGAACATAATACAAAGGTTATAACAACACGGGCGAAGCCGTGGATGGAATTCTAGAACACAATAAAATAAATACGTACGACACAATAAAATAAATATGAACTTTGGTATGAATATTTGATTAAAATAACATCTTACATCGTAAACTACCAGCTTGCGTCAGTTAGCCGCTGGCTAAGCTGCTAACAATTAACTGTAAGTACTATTAATCAACCCATAACGTTCTCGTTAAAGTAACGAGTTAGGCGAAAGGTTCAAACTTTGTAGCAATTACTGGTGTTTTAGGGCTATCTATCTTATGATAGTTGTGATGAGATCCAAATGAGCGTATAAATACGTGATGGGTAGTCACACATTAAACATAGCGTTTAATAGATATTACATGGTAAAGATGAAGACTGCGTAAGCTTTGTCAAACGTGCAGTGTATAATTACAAAGTGAAGGACTTACGTATTTAATTATAAGTAGAAAAGTCTCATACATACTTTCTACAGAAGAATAATTCCATAGTAGAGTTATCCTGGCCATAATCCAATACAGATATTTCGTCTCTCATACTTCATTAACTAACATTAATATAAGCTACCTACCTACAGCTATATATAGGTCCACATTTTTAACATCTTTATCTCACCATATTCTAGCAACTGCAGAACTTTAATAAAGCACAATCGGATTCTACTATATCATTTGGATAACTCACAATAAACGGCCTCAACAAATCAAAGGCACATAAACACGAAATGCTTTTACAAAAAACCATAACGATCGGTCTGAATGAGTAGCCGGTCGCCGGATAGCTCCCGCGGCGGTTCGCCTGGTTTGAGATTGTGATATGGAAATTGTAATAGCGATTAGCGATTTATGTTATTTATTCATGGATTTACATTTTGTATCGTATTACATCAAGAAGGTTGTGCTGGATATGGTGTCTGGTCGTCTGGAGATAAGAATAAGACTCTATTAAAAGATAAAGTGACTTGCTGTGCTGTGGCGTTTGCGATAAAGCAATAGTGATAAATAGTTATTCAGTTTACTATAAAATTAGGTACTATTCATATGAAGGAAATCATCATTACTTTCATAGGATCATTGGACGTGTCCGTGTAAAATCTGCAAAGTTTAATATCCATTTTACTGAATAGTTCCTTTACTTGGAAATTTGATTAGAACCTCCAAAAAAAATTAGCAAATAATAATTTATTATTGCTATTGATAAAATAAATGATAAAATTTACTAATAATTATTTAAAAAAATTACACAGATTTAAACATTATGTCACAGACTGTATTCATATCTTCCGCTATCTTCCCGCACCGCTTCTCTCACACCACAACCTTATTGTCGACGGACGCAAATTATAAATTCATTAAACATTGCCTCTGTCTCGACTGAATATTTTTCATGCTAATTGTTCTGGCGTTTGCCCTGCATTGTTATTTGCTATCGTAACTTGCAATTATTCATACCAAATGTCAGGTGTGTGAGGAACAACATAGTATTTAATGATCGTACATTTCTAGTTTCGTTGAAATGTTATTATACTTTTATTTCTTCTCGCTAAGGAATAAGTTGTTTCACGTAAGCCGTATAGGGTCCATAAGGTACTCTACTTGAATAATAAACAGATGCCTTGCAACTTGACATGTCAATTTCAAAATGTTATTGATAAAATAACTTTGAAATCATTTCAATAAAATTCCCGTGTATATATAGCAATGACATGAGTTAATATTAAAATAATGTAATGTTCGGAAAATTTTCTTAATATAAATTAATAAACTGTCTCAAAAGTGCATTTAGTCCCTCTGAATGCACTTTTTCCATTATACAGTCTTAGATTACAAAATAAAATACAGATGGAGCATGTCAATCATTCATCGCCCTTGTCAAAGAAAATACGAAATCAAAAACGAATACGTTCCTCCGCTAGTGCTATAGCGATTCTAGTGTCATGCAATACGTCAAAAGGGGTTTGATATTTTAGTAAAAAAATGCTGTCTTGTGATATTAAAAAGCTGTAAAACTTGTTCCCGAAAACAAACAAAAAGATAAAACATCGTTTTACAGATTTTCTGTAGATTATTTGGCTTATTTAATTTTGTATACAAATAATAATTTTACAAATACGAAGGAATTCAAAACTTCAACGTATGCTGCCAGTATTTTGAAAATGAATTTGCCATTTTTAGGGGTAAAATGGTTAAAAGATATTCGGGGTAGTGCTGTTGGATTTTTCGATCGTGAATGTGATTATTTGTATAGTGCAATAAAAGTTCATGGTCATTATTAGATTATTTTAAAAAGCATTATACATTTTTTTGTTTCTTTTATAAAAAGCGTCGTTTTCGCTTGCGATTTAATTCATGTGAACATATGATGGATATGATGAAAATAAAATGTCCCGCATTCTCGACTAAAAACTACCGCTATTCGCATTCATATGTTTTGAAAAATAAAAACTTTTTTTAATGTAATTTATTTAATAATTAATTTAATGTAATTTATTTAATAAAAATTGAATAAAATTATTTTGTCCATGTATAACTTTAGTAGATAGGTGAAAAATAATTTTTACAATATTATAAAATAATATCAAAAACCCGAATTTATATTAAAATAAAAATTAAAACATGACTGCTAATAATTTATGTAGCCTACGTCACTACCACCACAGCTACCTTCATAATTCAGATGATTGCAATGACACCTCATAAGTCACAACTCAAAATCGATCCAACAGCTAATACTGCAGGGCGTGTCAAAGAAATATTATACATACATACCACAACATACCTACACTCGAAAAACATAACCCTCTTTCTTCCGTAGTCGGGCAAAAATTTGGGAAATTTTTCATTATCTGGTAACATAACACGCACACAGAAGCACCGTGTTCGTACAGTGCAGCGGCGAAATGACAGCACACATAGCTTTATGGAAATGACGATAAATCTTTCGGTTTAGTTCGGCATCGCTCCATCTGTCTTTTATTTTGTAATCTAAGTATACAGTGTTGATAACAATTTTTTACCAAGGTTTTTTTCATTCTAATAACGTAAATACAAAATTGTTTATTTTAACGCACTCTAACAATAAGTAGAACATAATAATATTTTCCAAGACACTGAATTTAATGATATTCATTCGTGTGATGTCTCCACATTTTTTGCACAATTTACTACCTAATAATACCCTCAATACAACATTGTATGCCTTTTTAGTGTTCAAAACATTACTATTAAAATGGTCCAATATTTAGAACTTAAGGCTCATTTTGTGGCATGAAAAGTAAAATTTACTGAATAGCATGTTGGAATGAATATTGTCGCCTCAGGGTCGGAAAGGACCGAATTAAACGCTGCACGCAAATCGGCGTAATAACAGAAGCTGGACCATTATTTTGTAGAATGGCTCGAAGCTATAAAAACGTAGGTCTCTGTATAGAGTTTAGAGTTGCATTGTCTATGCAAGGATGTTGTGAAATTGTGCCTGCGTGAAGATATACAAATAATCGCATCTGGTACCTTAAAACCAACCTAAAAACAGTCAATGTCGCTCAGGAACTTTTTATGAAGTCAATTCTTGATTTTTTTTATGGTTAAGTACCTGCTTGAGAAACTTATTTAGCTGAATATGCAAATTAACACATATCTCACCTGTTTTATATAGTAGACTAGATTTCCGCCCGCGGCTTCGCCCGCGTTTGCAAAGGAAAACCCGCATAGTTCCCGTTCCCATGGGATTTCCGGGATAAAAACTATCCTATGTGTTAATCCAAGTTACCCATATAGAGATATGTGTGCTAAATTTCATTGTAATCGGTTCAGTAGTTTTTACGTGAAAGAGTAACAAACATCCATACATCCATACATCCATACATCCATACATCCATACATCCTTACAAACTTTCGCCTTTATAATATTTATTAGATATTAGATAGTGTAGACTTAAAGAGCTGAGCTGATTGATAAATTATTTATTCAACTCTATAAAATATGGTTTGTTACAATTTGAGGTCAAATCTCCCTTTCTAGCTTCCAACAGTAGAGTCTATAATAAATAGAGTGGTAAGTAGAATAAAAAAAAAAACATACCAGTATAATATACCCGCTAAACAATTGGTTTATAGTTATAGTAGGTACTAGGTATAATTATATTATTTAAAAATGCCAGAGAAAATTACAATCTTACGAAATAAACAACATATTATTAGTATGGTTATAACTTTAAAAAATACGTGAACTGTAATCGTGTGACACTAATACCGATCCAAATATTTAAAACTGAACAATACTGACGTGTTGCAGCGGATTTACATCGCTCGTTTAAATCGAGTTGAAGTAAGTGACGATTTAGGCGTCTTACATACGATGTTGTAAAACGCTTGGTGCATATTTCTGTCAAATTATTAAAAAATCATTTACAAAATTCTTCTAGAACAGTTTCATATTACGAGAAATATAACAAGAGCTTCACCTGTGAAATAAATTTAAACAGTGGGCAATTAGAAAAAGAGGAAGTTATAAATTATTTAGAATTCCCAGAAGGGATTGAGGTACAAAATATTTCTTTTGAATTACAAAGAATGGTTTGTTGTGAGTCAAATAATTTCCAGTGAAACTTTTATTTCCTACATAATGTTATAGGTCAAGTTTAAATATTCTAGCGTAGGTACCTATTAAATTTCAAAATGGTTTATACCAACTTAATCTTACAGTATCTACCTATTAGAATAAAAAATACATACCTACCTACTTATATAACGCGCGTTTTCCCCGCGTTCAAACGCTCCGTGTATTGCAACATCTACATCGCATATAGGATGAAATCCGATTAACCGTGCTTACTGTCCATCCGATGTAGGATCATTCACATTAAAGATCGTGTTGTGTCTAAGGGCTTACCTTACCTTGCGTTTTGTATTGTTCTCGAGTCAAGGCATTGCGATTGGACATCGATGCTTTTTGTGTTTTTTGTAGGTTTTAGGTACCTACTTTTTGCGTGGTAAAATATTGTACGTTAGTTTTGTTTTTATGTGATTTGAAATGTCTAAAATTATTTAGTTCATCATCTATTGCCTATAATAGATAGGTAATCACTACCTAACAATGAAGGAACGTTAGTGAAATGCCACTTTACGTACCTAATTATACACAATATTACCTACATAGTAAATTGGATCTATAGCTGCTTTATTATAACTAGGTATTTGCAAATTGTTGTGTTATCAGTCATGAAAATGAACTATGAAGTGTGTTGAATACAACACTGTAGATAGGTACGTAATAAAAAAATACAGACCCTACACCTAGGTATCAATTCCTTATTCCGAATAATTTTATATTTTTTTAATAAAAAAATATCAGTATTTTTTTATATTTGTATCAACTCCACCCAGAACAATACTCTACATTTTACAATCTCTATCATCTAGATCCACAGCAAACACAGATCACGTCTCAATTTGAACAATGCCCAAACAGAGCTTACATCCAGCCAATGGCACGTAAAAACTAAACAATACTTCGGTAATGCACGCACGCGCAGGCGGGTCGATCCGCGCCACGCCCTCTAGCGGCCCCGCCCATAAGCTCGCCGTGTGATTTATGACATTTTTTAATACATAATAATGTTAATCTGTAAAGCTTTTTGCGCTTTGTTCGATGTGGTGGGCTATATTTCTAAGGGCTGCTAGTATGTTTAGATCCTCTGTTTAGACTTTAGATCTAAAAAGTTAATAAAAATTAAGAGCGTGTGTGCCGAGCACACGTGTGAAAAGCGAAACTTCTGTGGCAAGATTCAAAGATACCAAATTGTCACCTTGCTTCAACGATACGGTATTGCCATGACGCGACCTTGAAATTTTATTCACAACGCGCCTAAGTTTTACTACAATAAACTGATTATGGCTGATTTTACAGCGTTTGAATTTGATCGGTAAGTTTATCTGCCACTGAAAAATACAAAGTGCCAAGGCTATCAAGGTCTACACTCTATACTATACCTAAGCAAGTTATGAAACGGTCTAGGCCTATTTTTAATTATTTATTCCATATTTGGGCAAAATTACTTGACAAGGAAGCTAGGTATATCCCTTTTAAACATATAAATCATAGTGAGTTTGCCATGTTACATTCTAAAGCAAGGTAAGTTTAAAAATACAGAGTGACAGCAGAAAAATATATAAAAAGTGAGAAGAGAAAACAATATGTAACGAAATTATAACACTTTTATACAATTACAATTCAAATTTTAGTTACATTCCTTCGTTTATTGATTCGTTCCCAGATAGCTTTTGGTTCGTAGCTACTTCCTGTGCTAAAACTCTATATTTATCTCTACTAAATTAGAAAACATAGGTAGGTTCTCGAATTTCTACCTATTTAATATTCATGCATGTAATGGATTTTATTATAATTATTACAGGAGTATTATATTATAATCCGACATGACTGAAACTATCCGAGTGATAAATTTTATTTTGCTAATTCCATACATCAAGTTACAAAGTAACGGGTACAAAAAAATACTAAAACGATAGCCGTTAACGCAAGGGGTAAAATATCTTCTCATTACTGGTATTTTAAACATTGCAATTATCTAATTAAAAAGCAATAATGTGGTGACGTAAAATAAAACGAGCTTAGCATACCTATACCTATAACTTCTTAGTATTTAGTATCTGCCTATGACTGTTTTATAAATGTAGTGAATCAACCATTTTAGATACTTATTTAGTTTGTTACTTTAAGGCCCCGCTTGATGTCTATGGGTATTATTTGTATCTTTAACCCATCTTGGGTTAAATCGTTTAGTATCGATATGTTAGAAGGTCCCTTATTGTACGTAAGTATTTTGGTAATATAGTTAGAAGTTTTTAAGTTAGTTATGACTATTCTTTAAGCAGCTTTGAATACTATCACATTATAAATTTCTTGAGAAATCGACATTCCGACAATATTACGCCATACAATTTAATAACAATATGTTATACAACACACCTTATAAAAATAAAAAGAGCAATCTTCCGGCAAAAAGTATCAAAATTAAGCAACCGATATAAATGAATGCTAATTAAAAATACTGATGTCCTGTACGGGTAAGGACCATCGTATGCATTGCATTTCGAATTTGAAACCTAGTTACTTGATATAAAGTGCATTTTAAATCAGCGATTTCTCGAGTATATGATACAGAAAATGTCGATGACCTAAACACACCTGGCGCTAACCGCACTCAGACGAGCACTGACGTATGTATGTCTTATAACCACGTATAGCTACGTAACTAATCTGTGAGATATTTTATTAATGATGTATCCACTTAGCTATATTCCTACTTCCTTCATAAGCCTTCGAGGTGCATAGAGCGCGCGAAATGTTAACAAGAAAACTAGGTAGAGTCACTCTATAATAACTCTACATTCATATTTTTGCTTTTAAGCAATGAGGCCACCTATTGTACACTTTTAAAATTTATGTGTTCATTTCTTTTCGATTCCTGAGAAATATACCTAAAATTAAGTAATGTATTAGGTATAAATAAATAAAAAAATTTCATTGAGTCATTAGACTATAATTATTATTATTATTTGGGAAAAAAATGATCATGCCTACCTACCAAATAATTAATTTCTCCCGAAAAGAAAAGTGTAATCACGATTTTTGGAGCTAAATACCTATTAGGTAGGTACTTAGACCACATTATAGAGTCCATGAATAGGTATTTATAAGATTCTTTGTTTTCAAAATAATCTATCTACTTATTATATTTTATGTCGATGGCTTAATCACCTGTGAACGTTTAGGTAGGTACAACACTTTAAAATCGACTGTTTTTTAGAGCAATATCTAAATTAGACTTCTAATTCAATAATTCACTGCACTTTTTATTTCTATTTTGAGATTCTACATTAAAAGTACATACTATTATGACAATTTTTAACAAATTATTATTTCATTACCTACTATATTTATTCTGCTAAGAAAAATTTATATACCTACCTTTAAACAAAATAGTTTGAATGTGTAATAATAAAATGGCAAGAGAACAACTTAAATTATCAACAATATTTTTATAGAAAATTTGATTTATTTTCAATAATTATGTGCACTGTAAATGTAAGAAATGTAAGAAAATAATAAAAATGTCAATCACTTAAATTTCCTACATTTATTCATTGCATGAAAAATAACGAAAAAATAATTGATTAAAAATACCTAATTACCAAAATAAAAAAAATAAAAGAATTCTACACATTTCATCATAAACTAAATTGCAAAGTATAAAATTGAACGTATACCTGTTATTGTACCTTAACCGAACGTATCGTCCATATTAAACATACAAAGAACCCTAATAAAACGGCACGTTATCGAAAAGCATTAGAGCAGATGTCAAAATAAAATAAAAAACAACAGGTAGCATTAAAAAGACGTTGGAATCAGGTGCGCGGTGCGAAGGCTCTAGCGCACTGTCGGGCGGCGCGCGAGCCGGCAGGTGCCGCCTATGGAGGGGGCACCTTACTCCACGTCTTACAAACCCGATCATGCGCTCTGCAACGACCCTATTCCAACGTAATAAGGTCTAACATAGCCTGCCCCACCTGCACTACACCGCGGTAGGGCCTTACTTCTCTCCTTTTTATCGAACAAAAAATGAACTGTAAACGCGATCACGGCCGTGCCTAAGGTCAATGTTAGCGCTTCCTTCAGTGCACGTTCAGAAAAGATCGCGCGCGCATCCTACGTAGCGACCGCCCCATCGGTAATGTTCTAAAATACGGACAGTATCGGTAAAGTTGAACGAACTTTACCGAAAAATCAGTGTTACATGTTTAGAGGACTGTGTAATTTATTGCGACGTTCCTCGGGACGATCGATCACATCGGCGACATCGATAACCGAGACATCCTTTCGTTCCCGATAAATTATTTATGCTCATTAATTGTGATGAACGAGACCAGTCGCATTCCCTGTGATTACTCATTTATGACGCGTTGAAACTGAGCTTTTTTTTGGGACTCGATTGATTTTGGAATGTGCCAGTAAGATGGAGACATTAGTACTGATTCCGCAGGAGTTGAGCCTGGCGTTGAGGCCAGGGGGTGCCCGAGGTCGGGAGGCGTCTGTCAGCGTGTGGACATCCACAGAAATACAGAGGGGTGCGCTACTGTATCCGTTCCAAGGCACGATAAGGATTGATAAGCTCCATGTCTACTCTTACGTGCCAGATCATGATGTAAGTACCATTTTTCGTTGCTTAAACAACGACTAGGCACTATTTTTGTGAATGACTGACACTATACCTAATTCATATAAGTGTCATCCAATAATTAAATACAAACATAAAAACTGTCAACAATTTAAAAACCAATTTGGGAAATGCTAAATTAATTTTAAACAAATACAAAACAAATAAACAGGTAATAAAGCGATAAATGTTTTAATTTCATATTAGATTAATATGACAAGATACATAAATGCCACTGAATAAATCCTCATTAAAATCTAATGACATAATATAAATACAATGTTGTGTGACCTTATCTTATTTCAAAAATAAATTTGATTAGGATGTTACAATAAGATGCAAATTGACTGTATAATTACAATGATTTATTATTGGATGGAATATTTATGTTGCCTTTATTGATAGTGATTTATGAAAAAAATACAAGTAGTGGTCCGCCCCGGCTTTGCCCGTGGTACATATTTAGCATCCTATGTCCTTCTCCTGGCTCTTAACTACCTCCCTGCCAATTTTCAGCTAAATCGGTTCAGCCGTTCTTGAGTTATAAGTGGAGTAACTAACACGACTTACTTTTATATGTATATAAAGATATTTATATTTATATTGCGTAAATAAAAAAGTAATCATAAGTTTATTTGTTATTCAAAAGCTTAATGGAAAAGCGTGAAATCGTATGCCATTAATTAATGAGACACCATAAATTTAACATCTTTTCCCATAGACCTCGTGTGAACATTATATCACAGATAAAAAATAAAATATCACTTGTATAATTAAGTGTATCCGATTGACATAATTCGTTTTATTTAAATTTTATGCAGTTTTTGTTGTAAAAGGAAATGCGTCATACGGAATTGATAAGGATGCATAATATTATATTGTGCAGCATCCGATTAATATGTCATATATTATGTTATAATTTAATTGATAATTTATATTTTTAGATAAAACAAAATTGTATAATAGTTTTTTTCAATGGATCTAAATTACGATCATAATATCTATTTTATAATAAGCAATCTATAAGGTCAGATAATCTTTAAGCTATTGGACATAACATGGATTTTCTAATTATTTAAAAAACGTAAAGTTATATCGTAATTGTTTAAGTTTAAAATAGAAAATTACTAATTTCGGTTCATTTAGGTTAAATGAAATTTTCTAACATAACAATTGCGCAACTAAACGTTTTTGTAGGAAACCTATCTCGATAGATTGCTGTATTGTACTAAATCAAGGTTCTACGATAGTCTTTATAATATAGTCATAGGAAATTGGTATTTTTAAATAAAATTCTATGATATTCAGCCCTAAACAGATAATAGTAGATAAATGAGAACCTGCATTCAGATTTATTATTTTAATAATTATAAAAGGACACATGGAATAAAAAATGTTACATTTTACATTACAAAGACAAAAGAAAATATTGTGTTCTGATTTACAAATAAACGTACAGATGCTTTTTTTAATAAACTGACCTTCAATAGAGATATAATACTAACATGTTGTTGAAAGGTTCAAAGACCAGAAAGTAATGTTCCGCGTAATGCGTGTTTCAAATAAACTTTTTAACGTGAATATAGAGTAACAAGCTTACCACCCGCGGGTTCGCCCGCTTTATCTAAAACCTAATAAATTTTATATTAAAATCTTCCTTTTGAATCACTATCTATTAAAAAAAACCGCATCAAAATCCCTTGCGTAGTTTTAAAGATTTAAGCGTACAAAGGGACATAGTACGTAGGTCGTAGGTACAGATAAAAGCGACTTTGTTTTATACTATGTAGTGATGATATTAGGATATTTCTTATCAACATTGTTTTTATGAACGACATTATCCAGTTCTGTTCATGCAACTCCATTGTAAAAAGATTTCTATAAACATTAAAAAAGTGCGATATTACGTTAAACATTTCCTATACAAAAAACGCGAAACTATATTAGGGGAGACCGGGTTTGGTTGTCTCACGGGTTGTTTGTCACAGCGGTCTTAACACAAAACTGAACTATCGAATAAGTCTGTTGAACAGCGTGGCAAGAGCGATACAGTGAAAACGCTGTCCCAACTTCGCGTCAGACCGCTCCGATCTGCCGTGAGGGCCTCACACGTGTTTATTGTTTTCGCACAGCAAAAGTAAATTTTTGTGCTGCTGTGTCGAACCTCGTAATTATACGTTCTTGTTTTACAGTAATAATCTTTCAGTTCATTTGATGATGATGAAATGTGTTTTATAATATCGTAGTATAGTTTTTTAGATATTCATTGATCGGAATTTATTTTCAATTTTATTTTCATAAAACGTGTTATGGGGCTCTTTGTCACAAATTTTCGGGGGCTGGTTGTCACCTATAAACCAGCCCCCTGTATGCGAGATGACTTTAATTGCGTTTTGAGGTTGTTTGTTTTAGCCGTAAATTTTCAATCAACACCGGAAAATCACCCTAACAAACCTGCTGGAAGTCCATCTGTCCTTGAGGACTCTATATTGACTCACGATTATTATTGTTTGCTAAAATTGTGATTGATTAATATTCAGACTGAAATAAAGACCGTAGACACGGTTTCATTTGGTTAAGAGTTCTTAATTAAAAATTATTCCGTAAAATTATAAGACCAAAGTGTGACTTTCTATTTATAAATTGCCTGTTATTTAGTACGTGACTACCTACCCTAGGCATTGTGACAACCATGCCTGACCCGGGGTTATAAGTCACATTTTTCTTTAGAGTGAAAATACAAAATATTTCTACAACTGATAATATTACACAAAAATACGTTTATTTATTTTGTAACAGAATAATTACACTATCTTTTGGTATACAAATATCATTCCTAAACAACGTATTTTGGAAGTTACATAAAAAAAGATAAAAATGTGACTTTCATCCCCGCTCTCCCCTACATTTCTAAGTGAAATAAAAGTATATGCAATATCAAACCGCAGTGCCTCAGTTAGACTTGATCCAACTCACGTACCTCGGTTAGCGAGTGGATGGTTTTTATCAATAATCACAGAATTACTATGACCGCATGATTGTTTGTTTGAAAACTAGATTCGATTCTGGCTGTTTGTTTTACAATGGTGCGTTGTGATCGAAATCGATTGACGCGAACGCTACGCGAGATTACTGGTAGATTTAAATGACTTTGTATATCTGACTAAAACAGAAGAAGCGATCAATGCGTGTAAATATTTGACTACCTAAATAAAAAAAATATCATAATGTGCTGAACATTTCATTAACATGATTGGATAGTTTGTTTGTTAGCTCTATACTATTACACTTATCTATTTCATATTATTATCTACTCGTCAAACAAATTACGCTAGTTAGTTTCCAGTCAAGAGCAATCCTTATATCCTTCTTTTAAGGTCCAAAGATACTATGTATTGTTGTTTCTTGGTGTTGGACACCGGATCGAAAGCTTCGCAACAAATCAAGTTCATAATATATCATATTTTTTGTTTCATCAAAACAAATCAACAAATCCTAGCATAAATATAAGAACAAATTTTAATCTTAGTAGCTCTTTTACTTAAATCTTTCATGTTTAAAAGAGAGTAGAATCATCCAACGAAGTAACAAAAAATGATTAACACATTCTTATTTCATAACAAAGCTTTGGTTTGCATTTTCAAAACAATTTTCGTTTTAACTTAATAACATCATAATTTTTATTGTTTGTAATGCACATAATATTCGCATGGGACTGATTTCGAGTAATTAATTATTCAGTATGAATAAAATACCCATCACAGTTAAATTTTCATATAATTTTATCTGCACTCATTTACAATGCCTGAAAATATTACAATTTAAACTACCTAAAATTATTATTTTAGGTAGGTACCTAGTTTAAATTATTATCTACAACTAATCTTTACGCAGTGAAGCAATAAAATAAGAGAAATTCATATTATACAAGTAAGTATATAGGTACCTACCTATTTTAATGTTCATAATACATCTACCTTATACAGGGTGTCCCACTGTTGGTATACTAAGCTCAAAGGAGGTTATAGTTTTGCATACGCTGAGTACGTAAAAAATACTTATAAAATTCCAGACGCATTTTTTTTCAAATAGATGAATTTTTAAAACTCTATGTTGTACACCCATAACAAGCAACCCGCCCAACTTTGCCACCCGCACGTGAGCTATCGTTTAAGATTTTGTTTTCATAGACAAAATGCTCACATTAGAGAAACGGTATATGCCGGCTGCGCTAAGCTAGAGAAGAAAACATGAATTTTCAGGAAAAATTTAGCAAAAAAATTTTTGACGTAATTTTGTTGTTTAAGTATTTTTTACATGATCAGTCATCAGTGTATGCAAAACTACAATTTCCTTCGCGCTTAGTATACCAATAGTGGGACACCCTGTATAACTAACTACCTTGATCAAGTTATCATAATAATAATATCATCAGTATAATATCTTCATACTTCTATTAATAAGTAACAGTAATATTCTAATAGGAAAAACAATATGAAATCATAAACAAAGATTCCATTAGTTTAGATTAATTATAACATTGGAAGCCATTTGGCCGGAAGCCCATGCCTACAATTTAGAGGCATGCACAAACTTTCACCAAAATAAACTGGTTTACGATTGGTGTAAGAATATGTACATGTTAATTACTATAATTCAATATTTGAGACAAGTGTTTTAAGGTAATTTCTTGCGTCAGCGCTTTGCAAAGGTGTAAAAGAAAGAGGAAAAGTATGTACCGGTAATTTTTGCAACCATTTCATGGCACCCCATGAACGAAAGAACGTTAAGAACGTTTATCCAAAATACTTCATTCATATTATTTAACTAGCTTTCAGCCCGCGGCTTCGCCCGCTTTGTCTAAAACATAATAAATTATATACTAAAACCTTCCTCTTGAATCACTCTATGTATTAAAAAAACCGCATCAAAATCCGTTGCGTAGTTTTAAAGATTTAAGCATACATAGGGACGTAGGGACAGAGAAAGCGACTTTGTTTTATAGGTAGGTACTATGTAGAGATAAAGCTGTGTCACATGAGTACCATAAACAAATATATTTTGTTTCATAGTTCAATAAGCATGGTTATTATTTTTTACCTAGTGCATCAGAAGATAAGAATATTTAGTATGTCTCTATAGGTTTTTTGAAATTTTTTATTCCACCCTGTAATACGAAATCTGTACGAAACTTACAGTTTAATGGATTTTAGCTTTAATTTGAATTACGATAATTAAAACAAAAATAGCAAATTCATCCCATTAATTATTACTAATCAACATAGTTGCCAAATTGTAATTAAAAATACATACTGTTTTTCTATAAATAACATTCACAACTATAAATAAAAGACAGTTCCTGTTTTTTCAACTTTCATTTGCGTTTCCCACATTTATTAAAAGCCTCTTAAAATCCGTGCCATATAATAAAATATCAATTAGATAGAAATCCAGTGTCAATAACATTAAAAGCAATTTATATAGTAATTAAGGCTTAAATTGCGACAGTATTTTTTTTTCACCAAAGTCATGTAAAACTCGATCTCTTTCCGAATCCGCTTAGATACTGCAATAATTTAAATATACCCATATACATAACTATATGAAAATAAATACCAAAAATACGATTGCTATGTTTTAGTAATTAAAACTGATTACATTTTCATGTAGTTTTAAGGTCACATGAACTTTGCAAGTTCTATATTTAGTCTTACTCGTCTACTTATTCTAAATGTGTAATTAATATTATTAACGGGAAAAATGTTTAAATTTTATAACTGTGTGAATTCCTTATCCTTGTAAATAAAATTCTTACTGAAAAATGAGTAAGTAAAGAAAATCTTCAAAATACTTTTTAATCTAAACATACTCATAATAAAATTTCCTTAATTTATAGGTGTTATACTGCGAAGAGAATTTAAAAATGTGTTTGTATTCATATTATTGGATCTGTAATTAATTTCACTTCGTTAACCTTTTATTGAGAACGCCACTTGTTGTTTGTCCCGTGTTATAAGAGGTAGCGAAAATATAATCCCGGAATATAGTGAATTTAGAAATATCTATCTTCCCTATAAACATACAAATATAACAATTTCCACCAAACATGTTACCTATGTATATATGTTTTAATTTCAGTTCTTAAGTTAAAAGGTATTTAATAAAAATATATTATGAAAAATCATATTAACATTTCAAATGCCTAATCGATATTTTATGTACCTATTAACATTTTTCACACATTTATTCAAGGTTGCTTCTGAAAACTCGATAAACTACAATATTATTATAATTTTAACATGCAGTATGGATAATTAGCAACTTCTATAAAAAAATCATGAGAAGAAAACAAAATACTCCACAAACACTAGGTAATTCTTATATGCACAATGTTGTATTACAATTTATAGTGTTATGCAATTGCAAACCATAATTCTACGAAAAACCAACTGTATTCAATATCTTACCCAAACGTTATATAGGTACTCTAAATTACTAAAATATTAATAAATACACCAGACATAATATAGACGCTCAAATCTCTACACAAAGCTTAAGCGCATGACTCACACCCTTGGTAGCTTTTTGTACATCTGAACGCACGCGTCCGCACCGCGTTCATTACGGCCACACTTTGTTCCATACAAGAGCCTAATTACAATTGTCTGGGATATTTTGACAACGGCCATTTATAATAATACCACAGTCGATGCTTTGAACGCCGTAGATTGAGTTCTAAGCTGGGAATGGTTATTATGATTAATTCCGGGTTACTTACTTCTGAGGTCATTGTTGTATTTATCGTATATTGTCTGCTTTTATAGACATGTTTTTTGTATACCAATGATAAAAAGTTAGGACTTAATGTGTCTGGATAGAAGCCGTTTATGTTATAGTCGTAGTCAAAAGCCTCCAAAAATTACAAAATAATATATTAATTCCACTTTTTACTTTTTTGAATACCACATTCCTGATTGATATTTTAATATGATTTGATGAACATAAATTTTTGCTCCGCGTCTGGGTATTAATTATCTATATAAGTATTTATTTAAAATTATATGTGTATGCTTATCAGCCATCTGGTTTCCATAACACAAGCGAAAACTTAGTATGGGATCAGATCGTGCCGTGTGTGAAAATTGTCCTGAAATATTTATTTATTTGTATGTTTTTTTACGACAAGCTATAAATGTAATTTATTTGTTTAAAAAATAGAAAGGTTATCTACGCTAAAAAGCTGACAATAATCACGGCTATAACAAGACAAACACAATAATCGAGATAATTTCAAAATTGTAGCTATCATAGCGATTTTATAATCCATAATAAAATTATTTTAGAAAATAACAAACGATATTCTTTTGTTTGAAACACAAAGAGAAGAAAACGTGTGAAGTTATTATAACATAAGCTTCGTTGCTCACGAAATGAAGTAATTATCGTGCGATGACATGTGATACTGTGAATAATTTTGGAGTTACAATACCCTTATAATAGTTTTATCATAGTAATACACCACATATTATTTTATTTCAGTAAACAATATTTATTGAAAGAAACCAACTGCTGACTCACGAAACTCCACTCAAATTTTCAACATTTTTATTGATGCTTCTCGCTTTGAATATAACGTGACGTTATACCTCTAAAGCGCGTTACACACGGTGAAGATACTATAATATTTTATCTTAACCCTAGAAGCCTAATCTACGCCTGCGAGGCGTACAAGAATTCGAATATTGGATGTCTCTTTTTAACGGTTGAAGCTAGCGCGTCATACTCTTTAGTTATCTCAGTGGCCGACGGGAGCTAGAGGACGGTGCCTGTATCGTTAAGGTAAGTCCCGCCATTTTTGATTTATCGAAGTGTTGCACGCCTGGGAGACGTATGTTTAGGCTTTGTGTAACTTTTAACTAAGATTGGGTGATTTTACTTTTGATTGTTTTTCGTGTATTTTATATCTTTTTTTCGGAATTGTTTCAGGTATAAATATGTCACGGTCCAATATATTAAATGAAGACGACATTATCGCAATTTTGAACGGAGGAGACGTTCTTCTCACGAGGATTCAAATTCCGAAGTTGTGGATGACCAGATTATC
>CAJQZN010021087.1:1483-20383 GCA_907164685.1 Colias eurytheme
AAATTTAAAGAATGTAATGACGATTCAAAAGTGCTTCT
Source organism: Colias eurytheme (assembly GCA_907164685.1). NCBI lineage: Eukaryota > Metazoa > Arthropoda > Insecta > Lepidoptera > Pieridae > Colias > Colias eurytheme. Next base: position 1,522 of record CAJQZN010021087.1, read on the forward strand.
GGAAGAAGTCTAATTGAATAAATAAATGTTTGAGTTTGAGTTTGAGTTTGAGTTTGAGTTAATGGAATAGTCACTTACAGAAAAATATATTTTTTTACACTCGCTTAGCGAGTTATATAGAATAAGTGAATGTTAAAAAATGACAATTATAATGGAATATTGTATTTATGGCATAAACAAATTTCTAACACTGTAAATTTAATTTTTTAATTTAGCATTGTAAATTTAATTTATTAAACAGGTTTTCAACATACCCAAGCTCCTAGTCTTCTGCTTGTTAGGATCGTCCATGTATGTGAGGTGCTGTAGATAGGCCGCCGCGTTGGCCTTCACGACGTCGGAGGGCGAGTTGAGAAAGCCGATCACCTCGGGCAGGTTGGGGTCGCGCCACTGTAGGCCTCCGCCCTCCTCCCGCCCCACGCCCACGCCTACACCGCCGTGGACTGGGGGAAATTGTTTGTTTTTATGTTTGTACGACAGAGGGCCGATTTTTCAATGCATGGTTAAAACTTATTCGCCCAATAAAGTATTACACGATAACATTAAAAATGTCACCCGTAAACTGTCAAATACAGGAAAAGAATACATTTTTGAAATGGTAGTTTAATACGTTATTCGACGAATAAGTATTAACCAAGGATTGAAAAATCAGCCCAGAATTTGCGTTTTTAAATGTTCGTACAGATTAATGTTGAAAAATCGTAGGGGACATCTGGTAATAAGATACTATACAATTAGATAAATTAGTAACATATATAAACAATCACATAGCGAGAGTACATACTCGCCGTAAAAACAAGGCAGTTATTATAAAATCATTTTTAAACCCATTGCATGATATTTTGATTTTCGGGCAAATTTATAACAAGGAATATGCATTTAAATTGAATTTTTATTATGTAAGAAAGAAAAATAAATAAGGTACACACCTAACGCCATCCCCGCCATTTGTTTCTGTAGTTCTTCCTCATCGCCGTACATAGATTGACCCCCGGTACTGCCTAAACTTAGGCCATTTTGGGAATCCTGTAACAAATGTATATCAATTAAAATACAAGTTGGTAATGAAACTTTGAAATAGCAAACTTCGTGTTAGAAAAAAATATGTATTATTCAAATTTTAATTGGGACACTTATAGTATTTAATTAAAGTAAAAGTTACATTATTATATTATTTACTTAAGTAAGCACACATAAAATAAAAAAATAATAATTTTAAAAAATATGTTTTTTTTGGTAGTGGATAAGAAAACACTCTGACGCAACATAAAACCTAGATCGTATAATATGTATGGTCGTATTACATTAAGTTACTTATCGCAGCACGTACAAGTATGTGCTGCTATAACTAAATGTTTAGTTGAGTATTAAAGTGTGCGTGCACGCACACACACGCTCGTATGTGTACGAGCATAGGTGCGCGTGTACTTTAGCGTATATGTGTGCGTGCACATGTACGTATACGTGTGCGTATACTTGTGCGCACAGGTGGGTATAATGTATTTGTATGTATGTATACCTTGAAGAACTCCGCCATGGCCGGTCCTAAGCCCGGGTGAGAAAGGAGGAAGGTTGGTTCTTGCGTATTCGACCTAGCAAACCGTAAAACCGTCAACGCCGAGTATCGGGCGGCGGTCAAATAACCCGAACACTCTGCCTACCGGCAGAGAGGGCTACCACAAGCCCAGAGGAGTAAATACCCTCTGAAAGAGTTGACTCGCCAACTTGCAGTAGCCAGCACGGCGTTTCACGGCTAAAACCCCTCATGATTAATATGAATAAAGCCAATAAATATACTTTGAAGGGCTGCGCGGGGTGCGGGTGGTGCGGGTCGATGGCGGGCGGGTAGTGTTGGTACGAGTACGCGTCCGCCGCGTACTCGCCGCGCGGTGACGTCACGCAGTAGTGCCGCCCCAGTTGCTCGAGCGATGACGAGTCGTATCTGGTGAAATTATCGAGAATTTTTTTGTAAATATTTTATTACAAATTAAGAATATTGCAAAGCCTGTATATTAAAATTAGATGTAAAAAAAAGACTAAGTAAACATTAAACATAACTGCAAAGAACATTTTCTTTTTAATTTATAGCAGAGAAGCTTTATTTCTTATACATAAATATCATGGGTTCAAATAATTATATATACCTTTGTTGTAGATGTAAATTGTGTTGAGGTGGGAGGGCTCCAGGCGACGCGCTGCGGGGCGATGCGCTACCGCCGCCTTCGACATATTCCTGAAATAAATGGAATATGAAAGTTTCTATTAAGATATTTTACACTTTTATCAAAAAAATAAGAATGGCCTTTTTCGATGTTATTTTGTGTTTTCTATTTGCAATTGAAAATCATTTAATAGATTTACAAAAATAAAACCTCCTATCAATACATACACTTATTAAGTTTTTAAAGGAAATTTTTTGGTACAAATATATTATTCCCCAAAAAATACACAGTCTATAGCCATAAACAAACATACCTGCGTCATATACGGCGGCATCTGCGCATCGACGAGGTACGGCTGCGCCGGGTACGCGGCGCCGTAGTGCGCGTACGTGCCGTAGTGCGCGCCGCCCGCGCCCGCGTACCCGCCGCCCACAGACACCGCTTCCATCACCTGCAGAAAACAAGTTTATTTATTTTAATTTTTAATTCAATGTTTGTCATTTGTGGGGAAATAGAATGTTTATATTTATTTTAATTTGTCATGTGTAAAACTGTTGAGATCGCATGCATACGCTAGCTTTTTTCACAAAAACATGCATCAAGTCGATCGAAAGTGAATTTTTTCGTCAGAAGTATGTAAAGGTGCTTTGGGTAGTTGTTACTTATTTAAAAACGCATATCTAGGTTTGTTTTAAACGTCTTACACAGAGTAACAAATGTTCATTTGTTTGTATACACAATTGAATTAAATACTGTGATTGTGAACGATTTCGTGACAGAAGAGACACGTAAAAATTTAATGTATGAGGTAAAATAATAATTACATGAGGGTACTTCTGCGAAGGCGCCATTGTAAGGTGTCCCATATGATTGTAGTGGGCCGCCGGCGACGACACGTACTGGCTGTACTCCGCCTCCACGCCTCCGCCCACTGGGTATTCTCCGGCCTACAAGAGATATTTGCCAATAAATATAACCTTGCATAAAGAAATTCCTTACTGTTTTGGCTACCTTTCTACCGCCGCGCTGTTTAGACGAAAGATATCTGAAAAAATAAAGTTTTTGCAATGCAAGTGGTATTTAGACCGAATTCTGGTTTGGAAGGGACAGAATTCTGGACTAAAGGAACCACTGCGATTAGCCATTTCATCTGCTTTCAATGATGGTCATATTGTCATACAGACCTGCATAGCGAGATGGTGTTGATGCGCGAGCGCAGCAGAGAGCTCCGCGTCCTCGGTCGAGGCGTCCGACCGCGACACGGGGCTGTGTTGTGGACCATACGCGCCTTCCACGGGTCCGTTACTGTAACAATACATATAAACATTACTGTCAATAAGATATTTCAAACTAATAAAGGAGAGAAGAGAAGTATAGGTACAAGAATCATCAAAGAGAAGTATAGGTCAATGACATTTATTCATGTGTCAGGTGATAATTATTATGGTCAATAACTTTAAAAAGTCATATTAGCAGCAAGCCATTAGACATTCCAAGTGATGATCACCGTTTATAAACCCATAAATCATGAGGAAGAATGTCTAGGTATAAACTAAAAGACGAAACCCAAACATTGAAGCTAATTCCAATTGGATTGACCATTGAAATCAAAGAATAGTGACAGCCAGTATAAATAATGGAACACGAAACGGCCACACCATAAATCATTTATCGAGCCTCCATATCACGGGGAAATTCAATTAACTTTGACGTAGCTCTCGAACAACTCGATCGATTAAAACCAATTCGCGTCACAAGTTTAATGAATCAATTACCTACGCGGTCGCGGGAGTCAGCGCGTCTAGCCGTGCGTCGGGTATAGTGTAAGAGCTAGCTGAGTAACCCCCTTCGCACACGAGGTATAAGTCATCTTGTAAGCGTATCGTAAGAATTCCTATAAACAAGATAAGTCTCTAACATGTGCGGATTTTAACAATGAACGTGGTGTTGGCTATCGTACTCCACGCGTAGTAGGATACGCTTACGATACGACTACGCCAACGACTCGAGTAATGAGGTAATACGATAAGTCAAATACTGGAAGCGAGATTTTCTAGATGTGCCAAGTTTAAGCCTTCATGCTGTGTGTTGTAATAAATCAGCGCGCAAAAACATTTAGGGTACCTATGTATCAAAGGGACTTAGTTGATCGCGTTGAGCAAGATATTTTAGAAATTAGCACAACATTATCTATGCAGAGCAGGTTTTCATCTTGATGTTTATTCGTCTCAAATAGCGTCGTTACTTTACATCAAATATATGTATTTTTACTCTCTGAGGCATAGAAAGAAAACCATCTCATTTGACTATACAATAAATATAAAAAACGAAGTCAATTCATTTTGAAAAAACTTATTTAATTTTTAATCCGAGTCAATTCTGTAGAGCGCCGCTTGATATTGCCCATGTGGCTGTTTTATGGAACTCCAATTACTTTATAGATCAAAAGTGCTAATAAAAGTGTAATGATGAACGACCGCGCGGAAGCCATTAAAGATTATGGACCATATATCTTAAACGTAAACATTACTATCATTTAATATATTTTTTTAGTTGAATTTCAGAACTGAGAACATACTATAATTTTATTATTTTCATTATGCTATAAATATTTTCTTAATCACGCTTCAATATATGTATTTAGTTTAGAGGGAAGCAAATAAATCTTCTCAGAATAGTGTGGGATGTATTTATTTAACGATATTAAACAAATAATAATCTATTATCTGTGGTAGGTATGCTATTATTTTTTTCTCAAAATCATGAGAATCTATACTTAATATTATAAAGCTGAAGAGTGTGTTTGTTTGTTCTTTCGGTGTTAGATAGCCCATTTATCGAGGAAGGCTATACCTAGGCTATATTATATCATTACGCTAAGACCAACAGGAGCGGAGCCACGCGGGTGAAACCACGAAGCGCAGCTAGTTATCTATCTTGGATCATTATCTTTCAAATACGCAAATCTAATAAATACATAAACAACCAAAATATAACTTCCATCAATCAACATCTGGCTCTAATAACCCTTAACAATAGGATAAATCGATACAAACAAATAGTAATCTTATTTGTTCACAGACAGCATGTATCAGCGAAACCACAAATGGTTTAGAAAAAACTTTGTTTATTTTAAATAAACAACGCGTCAGCTATTCAAAGAGTTTGTTTACATATGACTCGTACGCGGTTTTAACACGTGTTGTGTTCAATGATTTGAATGTGTGCATTCATATTGTTCAACATGGAAATTGGACCAAATTTGGTAATCAATAGTCTCATCTATGTAGAGCATAGATTGAAATTATTTATATACCTAAGTGATAAGGTTGTCCTGGCATATGGTTTGCGAGTCAGCTAGTAACTATGCTTATAATATTACCAACAGAATGCCAAATAGTCGCATACTTGTCGCATATTTCTCTTACAAAAGCCTGATTTTTTTAAGGTAAGCAACGATAAGACCATAAAAACTGTGCACTTTACAGCATTACTAAAAATGTAAAATATTATTAGGTAAATGGGTCAACGACAAAGCTTGTTAATTGGCTAATGGCTATTCAAAAACTACAAAAAATAAACGGCTGTAAACTTAACAGCTCCCGAAGTATACCTAAACTTAATTAAAATTTTAATAGAATAAATGTTATTGGAAATCGATCCGTTCTCAGTTTACAGAAAGTGTTTTCAAATTGCAAAATAATTGACACTGTAAAGTGGGAATAGCGTTTATCTAAAACCAATTATTTTAGTGTCTAGTTTAATATATTTCAACAATAATAATTATTATCAAAGCAAGAAGGCTCACGTTCTTATACGCAAAGAAAAGCGATCCGTGAAACAGATGTGAAACGTATCTTGCTCATACCCAACAATAATCTATCTAAGGAGTTTGTTTGAACGCGCTAATCTCGGGAACTACTGGTCCGATTTGAAAAATTCGTTCGGTGTTAGATAGCCCATTTATCGAGGAAGGCTATAGGCTATATACCATCACGCTAAGACCAACAGGAGCGGAGCCACGCGGGTGAAACCGCGCGGCACAACTAGTATTATATATTCGTATATATACGAGACTCCAGTTTTATTATGAAATCATCAGCATTAATTCGTGAAGTATATTTTGGAATCAATCTATATTCAACTCTGTTTTGTTAGCATCCGCCTACGGCACGCAATTTGCCGAATCGTAACATTTTTCGTTTCAAGGTTTTAACGAACTGTAAACCTAGAAAATTGTTTTCGATTCGCCAAAGAATCAGATTTATCGCAGTGATTCCAATTTTACTCAATTATTTACCTATATGTCTACATTCACTTAAACATTATCTTCCATCCAATTAAGTTAATTATTATTAAATAAATAAATATTTCAGGAGAATTTTTCACACACGGCACGATCTGATCCCATACTAAGCTTTTTTTACTAAGATTTTAAGAAACCAGATGGCAGATACATATAATTTTAAATAAATACTTATATTGATAATTAACACCCAGACACAGAGCAAACATCTATGTTCATCACACAAATATTTGCCCTGGGTGGGAATCGAACCCACCAACCTCTGGCTGGAAAGGCAGGGCCACTACCAACCAAGCCAACTGGTCAGTCAAATACAACAGAATAAGTTTTACTTCCATTTTAAAATTAAAATAGTGTAAATTTGAACGATCACTTTTTTTCCAATATGAATTATCTATTATTATCATCGATTTCACGTATCAATTGAAAGGTGGAGTCGATAATACTGCGTATTTGCAATTATTTTTAGATATCCGCATGCAACGACCTAATTTCCACTTAAACCTCGAGTGCATTTATTCAAACATGCAAGTAAGTACAATAAGCGTTCAGTAAAAGGTTCGCTCAAAGGATTCTTGCGACAATGCTCTTGTGCGGTAAATTCTATTTAAAAACTGCTTTAGCTGAACGTTATTACGTGTATCAGTAGCATCATATGATAAAATAGAGTACTTATCTAGATATTAATTTAAGAATAATCGAAAGCTAAAAATGATCGTTATCGTTAGGTTCAATACATTTTTGATTTCAGAGCATTTCTAATTATACAGATAACGTGAAAAGTTGCTTACGTCACGCTCGTAAATCGCACTTACCTACATTGTAATTATAATGTTATAGCGGCATTTATGTATCTAAAACTATATTACAATATAGTATTGCGTTTCGTATGTAGACCGCCTCCTTGGTCCAGTGGTTGACGCGTGAGCGTAACACCGGTCCTGGGTTCGATTCCCGGTGAAGACGAAGAAAAATAATATCTCGGTCTGGCAGGACACAAAAGGCTGACCACCTACTTATCCCTAAAGAAAATCGATCAGTGAAACAGATGTATAATGCATCTGCCCCTTACCCCTATAGGGAACATGGGACTTCACTATATATATTGCGTTTCGTATAGTACCTAAATGAGGAAGTTGATAGTTCAAACTGTTATATTTTTACCATATTAGATTTAGGTTTATTATACTTTTCGCAAAGTATATAACACTGACCATTTAGCGGATGAACCGTTCCTAAAATGATCAAACACATTTAGATATTTACGTACACGTGGAAAATGAAATAGAAAATAGAGTATCGAGGCAGGACGCGCAACGGGCTCACATCCGACAAACGGCCGAGAAAGTGTCGTTTCTAATTGGATTTATTTCACTCAATCGATCTTGGATTTTCAACTCTTTTAAATACCAAAGAAAAGCTCTAATTAGCTATAAACCACGGGCATTATGCCTTTAATTAAATATTTAACAGACAACCAAGGCTCACCTGAGCTTCTTAATTCTTTAAGACGAACCAAGATTATAATCTAGACGAGATACCTTCGTTATATAAATTTGTTCTACGAAGCTGCTAGTCATTTACGTTGGGAATTTGGGACATAATATAATACAATATGAACCGTGTTTAACTTGTTTAAATATATCATGTCCTGAAATTACAACTCACAATTCGAAATCCATTTTGGGAATACCTATATCTTTCAATGCTACATTTTTTTATTAATTTACCTGGTTCAATTACAAGGCATTGGCATGTTCCTGCATCCCCTAACGGCAAAAGGCTTCTTAAGTAACTAACAACCTAACACATAAAACGTGATAAACCGTACAATTACTAAATAAGCAAGTTCAGGTAACACTCCTTCGACTCACTCCAATCGAACACAAAGCCACATCGACACGAGCGCAAACAAAACATTCCTGTAATCATACACGACCTCTGCACATACCGCCAAACCATGTTTCACTAGTTTAAATATATTGTAATGTCCTAAAATTACAAAATCTTCCTCTCCAAACCTTAATTTGAGGAATAGACTTAAATCAAAATCACTGGGATTTGTCCTGTTTCTTAATACTTAAAAAAATCAGTAGCTGCTTGGTATGTACTTTGTACAACGGCAAAAGGCTTACAACCTGAACCTAGAACATACCCAATGAAATATAAAGGCATGTACTACAGTACTTGCAATCCTACGACCCAACGTATCAATCTTAAACACCTATTTGTATAAAATCCAATCGAACACAAAGCCACATAGACACGAGCGCAAACAAAACATTCCTGTAATCACACACGGCCGCTGCACACCACCAGCCGTGTAAACATCTCTCGTTAATCCACGCAACTGTTTACACCTCGCCAGTAATGGAGATTTCCGCAAATAGTTATACTATCAGCGTTTGTAAAAGCAATTAGTCGTTTTAATTAATTTCCACTTGTGCAGCCCGTTCTGTGCAGGAGCACTTTTGTGCACCCAGTTGTTTTCTGAATTTAATAGGTATAGGTAATAAAAGGTGAAAAAAGTGTAGGTAAATATATAATCTATTGAAATCATAAATAACAATTACATTACTTACTATAACATTCACCCAAAACATTTTATTCGACATTACACATAAAATTTTCGCCCCATATTTATTACTAGTTGAAGTAGTTTTCAATACATCAATAAAACTCCCTTTCAGGCGTATTAAATGAGGCGATATAGAATTGTACCTTTCATTTTCATACGAGCGTATAGGATATCGTTCATTTTCCCAAACAAAAATGTGAGGCGTGCTAACTCAACACTTTTCCCACTGAAAAACATGTGCGGATTGCACGTTTTAAAGATTAATTTACTCGAACATTTTGTTAATTGAGATTTCCGCTTGAGATAAGTAGTCCAGTTTTATTGGAACAAACTTATGTCTAAATATTTACGGCAAGGTGTTTAGCGACATTAGAGAGAAACTAAACGTTTGCCTTTTAAATTAAATATTTATTTGCTGTTGCTTTGTAAGGTAATTTTCCGTAAAATTTTACATTTCCTACGATACGAAGAACATTATTAAAGAAGCTCTTAGATGTTTTCTTTAAAAAATGCAAATAGTTAGCTAGTAATAAAATGTACTTATACTAAACGATCATGCCAATACCATTCAATAACGTTTACTTTGCAACATTGATATCTAATCGAAGTTTTATAAGAACTCCTTGAACAACCAATCCAGCATTTAATTAAAATGATATTAAAAAATGCAATTCCAACCACAGCCTTGCAAAAATAATCCCATACAATTACGTAATAACTTCATCAAGACGACTTGAGGACTCGGGACAGGAATATCGATTGAGCTGAACAAGAGACGCTCGAATGGTGGTACACTGAAACCTGACTCGACTCCAATATTCATTATACACTTCCCAACTAGTTTCAGGAGCCAGCTAAACATTTCAACGTTTATCGCAGCACCAAATTATTAACTATTCTGCAAACTGTCAAACTGGGTGATGTTACGGCATTTCCAAATGATCAACACCGGCTCTATGGAGATATTATAATTTATGTTTGTATCAAAATGTAGTACATAATATCTAATCAGTAATAACAATACTTCGCATATAATCCGCTAAATGTCACAAGAACAGAAGTAAAAAGGAAATATCATTTATTTTGTAATATTTAATGTTAAAACCGTCTACCATTAAGGTTTACCGCGAGGGAGAATATTTTTCAATGGGTGAATAAAATAAATACTTAAATGTTGCCATCTACTCGATAAAAGCCACACACAAAATAAAATCCATAAAATTATAATTCATGCATGCGAATCGACCGAATCGTTATTCTAACTTGTCTTGAAGTATTCCTAACAAAAAGCTTGATGACATCAAAATAAGGTAAATATTGCTACCCTAACCTTTCTATTCACAAGAGAACTAAAACGAAATTTTAACCACTGTTCTTTAAATTGTCCATTAATTATCCCATTTATCATTGGCGAATAACTTTTACAGTAATTCGTTTTCGTTTTAAATTAACCCCGTGTTGTGTTACACTCACACACACAAAAACAATATCCCAATTAGCCATTATTCCGTCACACACTTCCATGTATATTCACAGAGCAATGAGGAAAAATATTTTCGCACGTTTGTCCCAGTTCGATCGTTTGCATACATTTTCTCGATGGCATAAACTTGAATTGCTTCATCAAGTGTTCTCGTTTTCAGCCCTCAAACATTGATTTGCAATCATTGAAACAGCTTCATGTGCAACACCATCAAACTAATTTGTTTCACTTGCCAGCTAATTAATTAGTAACTGGCTTTTATTACCTTTATATCATGTCATTGTTTTTTGGTACCATCATAAATATTATCCTCTATTTCAAGTGTAAAGATTATATACACAGTAGGGATTTATGTCATACTGATAATTGTGTCTCAAAATGAAGATACGCCTCTCGGAATATTAGTTAGATGTTTACAATCCGGCTTTTCCTATTTTCTCAAGACCACTTTTCATTATTGCTGCAATTGCTAGTAACTCTTTAATGTCAAACAACCTTCGGACAGAGCACCACACTAATTGTACTGCAAACTATAATTGTGTAAGGCTACGCGCAGACATACAGCGTTCTGCGTTCCGCGTTCTGCGTTCTGCGTTCGTCAGTTCTGCGTTCTGCGTTCTAGCGCACACAGGAGCCGTTCAAGACTTTTGCGTTCTATTTCGTGACTCTCCGCACGTGAAACATGTCTCTCGAAAGTTCATCTTCCGAAGATGAAGCCTTGCTTTTGTGGAGTCTAGAGGAGTCAAAAAAAAGTAGAAAATGTTGGGTACACCCTAACAACACGAAACGAGATGATATGGGAGAATTTAGTATTCTTATGCCTGAGCTGCTTCAAGATGAAGAGAGATTTTATATTTATTTTCGAATGTCAATAAATAGCTTCAATGAGTTACATGACTATGTAAAATCTGAAATAGAAAAACAAGATACCAATTGGAGAAGACGGACCAGCCATAGCGAGAACGCGAGTTCTTTGTAATTCTGTACAGAGAACGCGAGAACGCAAGCGTTCCGAATGACCGCCGCGGTCTAACTGCGTTCTGTGTGCGCCGGCGCTATAGATCCTTCACATTACAAAGAACGCGGAACGCAGAACGTAGAACGCGGAACGCAGAACGCTCTCTGTCTGCGCGTCCCCTAAAACGGAACCCAGCAACCACTAAATAGCGGTCAATTCTTTGTCCACATATATATGAAAAGACAACCATGACTCGTTTCGGGCATGGTTGGTTACGCTCCGAGCGCTCATTACATTGGGGGTCCATTGTCGAACGACGATGTGGTAATAGCCTGTTACTCTATCCATCAAACGACACTGCGTAATAGAGCTTATACATCTAGTATGTAATTAAAATATAGTTACACAACTAGGGATCTCTGGACAATAGAGCCAAGAAGTCCAATATAAGGTGCATCATGGATACAGCTTATACAAGTTTAATGAAATTCTCGAGAGATTTACAGCTAAAGATAAAATTAATATCTTGACTGCTTTTAATGTACACCTTGTACATATTTCCGATAATTCCAATCATAATTCATTTCTCCTTTGAATAATATCATACGATATTAAACACCCTTCAGTTCCTTATTAAAATGAAATCTTTCAAGCTATCTACTCCGATAGCTATTTAATCGATTGTTACTCAAATCGAGATCTCAATAAATGAAAATTAAAAACCAATATTGTACAAATGGAGCTATAAGAAAATTCTCTGAAGCATTTTGCGAGTTCCGAAGCAATGCCACTTGACCGACTAGATAGTAGAAACGTATTTTTCACGTTTCCTTTTTACCAACGTGAATAGAAACGGATGAAAATATTGAAGAAAGGAGTAATTGCTTTGGTCGCTTGAACAAAGAACTGTGATATACGATATACGTATATTTCTGCTGATGTATTACCAGGGTAAATATAAGTAGCCCTTTACGTTATAAGGGATTTACTGTATCTCAATTTGTTCATGCTCGTTTTATTTATTTTTGTATTGTATTGGATTTCACTTACTACACATAAATATAAATAAATTGTTTAAACAAATTTATAATATTGAACGATGTCAGTTACCATATAATAGTGATAAATTATAATTATTTATTTGAAAAATCCCGAAAACGGGTACTTCTACAGCTACAGGTACTTCCTTAGGGCTACGTCAATTAATATTTAACAAACAGAAAGTTCGAATTTTCTAAAAGATAGTTATTTTAACTCCTTTTAGGCAATTCGAAAGGATTCTACGATAAACATAATGCTTTTTAAAACGTTTATAGTGAAGTATAAAGTTAAAACACCAATTTTCAAACATCAGACGATCGCAAAAAATGCAATGAACATTATACCAATGGTTTTCGTCGCCAAATGTTTGAGTTGCATTAAATTTTAGCTGTTTAAACATTTTTCTCGACGTTTTGAATGAGATATTAACTTTAGAGAGCGGTTTTTCGGCGACATTATACCGGTACATTCAAGGAAATTTTACCGTTTCTACGCGTTTATCAAGCAATAAATGTAATTAAAATGTCTAAATTCCCCTTTTACATGTGTAATTCCGCCATCACTTTCTACGACATTAACCCACATAATTTCCGAGTATCTACACTCGTGGTGTCGAACAAATTATAATGTTCTGTTCAATAATGAATCTCACATTGATATGACTAGGCAAAATTTTAACATACATGCTTTTACATTTTTGCAAGCTCACGTAACACAAACTATAAATAATTAATTACCTTTATACTTTCGACTTATTGATATTCATTTTATGTGAACTTTCATATCTATTATGAAGATGTTATTTCCTTTAAAAGGTAAGCTGTTATACCATCTATTACCCAATTGTTAAGCATTAATTTAAACATTCATCATCATCATCAGCCCATATATGTTCCCACTGCTGGGACACGGGCCTCCTATGAGGGTACAGGCCATAATCCACCACGCTGGCCAAGTGCGGATTGGCGGATGACACATATCGTCGAAATTTTGATTCTTCGACATGTCGGTTTCCTCACGATGTTTTCCTTCACCGTTCGAGCAGTGGTGATGTTACAACATGCGCAGATAAATTGAAAAATCAATTTATTTCCTGCGCGCTCGCCCGGTCTCGAACCCCGGACTTATCGATTCGAAGTCCGAGGTCTCACCACTGAGCCACCACTGCTCTAAATTCAATAAATTTAAACATTAAGGTTCAATAAAATTATATCTTCGTATCCATATCAATATCGAGCCAATATCCAAACACATTTAATTTACTCCTCGCTCGGAAACTTTCTCATACGAATCCAAACTAAGCAATCTAATTTGAAACTGGACGGATCCGCGGCGCCCTCGTATATCATTCGCGTATAACTTTTACAAATCATAATACAAATATTATTTTAATAAAAACTTTGATTTTATTTGTGTCAATTTGCAAACAAACTTGTTAAAAGCTACTGCTAAATGCGAAATTGTTGCGAAATGTGCAATTTGTCGGCCTTATCGCTTAGACGCGATTTCTTTCAGGCAACCTTTGGAAAAATAAATTACTGAATAATCGTACACATTGTATCACGATAAATTGAATTGTTAATATAAGTGTTTGCATTGTACCTGGATGCAGTTGAAAATTGAGGAAGCTTTCCGTGTCGGAGATTTACGACACCGCACGTTTCCGCACGGAGCACTTAATTTAGTCCCACCTCTTGTTTTTATTGTCACGTATTTCTCTTATGCTACATAAATGTATCTCCTGCTAGACTTTTAAGTGTGGTCTCTGTATATTTAACGGGTAATATTAAATGCTTGAATTGAAGCAGTTTCAACATTGTGTATTTGAATAAATATTTCATTATTCTCTTGTACACTCTGCTCTTATTCCGATTATTGTAGACTCTCTCCACTATTTTCGATAAGGTATTTCTCAAAAATAAAATACACGTAAAGATAAGCATTAATGTAAATCTATCCAGTATTCTGTGCACTTTCAATAAGTGCTTGTGCTCTAATCGGGATCGTAGGATACGATATTAAGTAATAAACACAACCACAGGTATATAGGATTGAACTTAGATGGCACTCAACTAAAGCTATGTATTCCATGGTTATAATATTATACCGAACGATATTCGGTAAAGATATAATTTTCTAAGGTGAAAATAATTTCAACAAACCAAAAAATACAACTTTACAATATGATTATGGAAGTATAGAATATACAGGCAGAGTATAATTAGTTTAAAATTAAAAAGCCCGATAAATTACAAAGCATCATGCTGAGAAATTCAACGGTTTATAAAGATTAATATAGTCCATGTTCAAATCCTTAATCTGCAGTTAAAATACCGCAGGTGGTCGCCGGCAATTTATCCAATTTGTTAGTGGCGCTTGCTTCATAATAAGAAAACTTTTTACACGTGAAGGATGACGATAAAAACATGTTACTTATTTCGTACTACAATTCACGAATTATATAAAGTAAATCTTGTTTGCTTCTGACGGAACGTGATTTGGTAAAAAAGTACAAAACACATTTGGATATTCATTATTTTTTTCAATTAATAACTTTCGTAAAACACAATCATCTGTATAATTGAATAAAAATAAATATTTTATATTATAAGTATTCATAGAACAAACATACGAATCGTAGTATCAAATGTACAATATTTGCGTAAAGTATAAATAGTTTTGGAGACGCGCCATAACCACTTTTAAGGTAAGACAAGTCTTATGAAGATAATTACTAATTCCATTAGAACGAAGTCAAGGAAAACAGCGAGAACGGCTAGATATGGCAACACGAGCACCTTACGATTTTAAAGCTGATCTTTCAAATTGCAAATTTATCATGTGACTTCTAACGGGAGGTACAAACACCTCAAATCTCGTCGTGAAACCTGACAATAAAAAAGTACTAGGTTAAGTTTGGTATTTAGGTTCCTGGGGAAACTTTTATACTACTACGCAAGAGACATGACAATTTTAAACATATTTTATTTAAGAATAAAGCAACAGAGACGAACACAGGACAGATAAAAACATACAATTTCCAGCATTGATGCTAATCAGAAGTTCGCTATTACTTCAGAGCTCCTATGTGCTGCTGTAAAAGACAATGTCAGCTGAAACCAAATGTATAGTCGATAGAAATTCCTTTTCACATCGCGTAATATTTTTACAGAGTGTCGAATACGTTCCCGATAAGAGCCTACATTTTAGTTTTATCGCATATTGGACAAACTGCTTGTGCCAATGCCAAATGGCCATATGCACTTTAATGTACGTTTCACCCTACGCAACATCCCATAACGTTAAAAAATATAACCATCATATAAATTTAACGTTTCATTGTTCAAGCTATAATTAAAAGTTAAGGGGACCTAATTAATATTGGCTACGATTGCTTTACAAAAATTATATTGCAATCTACGAATAACCACCGGGGAGGGCTTGCTTCACTGTTTTTGTGACGCGTAATGTTTTCCACTGATTTGCCTATTATTCATTATTAATCAATGTGTATTTATTGACTTCAAGCTCACGGTTCGTGCAATATCTAATTCATATGTTAGAAATGTAAAGGATAGCCTAAGTGTAACCTTGTTTAAAATCTGTAGAAATTGCCAAAATACCAGACAAATATGTCTGAATTCGGACAGTTAAACCTAATTTGGGTAAAGTGTCCAAGCAACCGAGCATGTCACTTAGAATGTTACTATTCAGCTCTCTCGAGAAACCAAGATACCTTTACGAAATCAAGCAATTCACTCTTGGCAAATGTACCCAAGAGAGAGCCACACCGCTTTCAAATTTATCCAAATAATTCAAAAATTGTACTAGTCTATATATTTCTTCTTTCATGCATTTTATTGAAAAAAACGGCATATATCTGCGGAAATTGAAAAAACCATCCAATAGAGAATGTGATCGACTAAATTCTACAACTCAGTTTCTGAATAAATTTGCAGATTCAACCGAAATACTATCTGTGCATTGTACTTTCGTTTGCGTTTCGTTTATATATTCACATTGAAATTTGAATCATCTTTAAACTTGAAGTTATTCTGATAAGAATTCACTGCACACTATCCGATGTGCATAACAGGAAACGCTATAGAGGACCTTTCACATATTTGCAACGGAGCCTAAAGTTCATTCTACACTACACATTATTATTATACGACAATTTACTCATGAATCCATAAAACTTCTTCAATAGCGTGATAGAGACAAGGCCGCGGTACATCGAATCGATACGAGCACTACGTCAATGTAAAACTAATGGGTATTAATTGCACCAAACTTTCTTCTACTTAACTCATGAGCGCAACAACTATCGAACACTTCTGATTTATGGGAAAACTGTCGACGCTTTAATTCCAACCTATTAACGTTTAAACATAACACTAATTGCATTAACATGAAGGTTGAAGAGAGGTTTTTCACGAAACGAAATGTTTCCGTGCATTTTCGAATTACACCAACTATTTAAGATTTTTATAATACATGTCATAGTTTTAAAAAAAGCAATAAATAACCAAGAACAATACTTATAACTCTTGCACTGTTTCAAATACTTATTGTTTCTCAGAAATACCCAATTTAAGAAATTAAGTGGGTCCGTTCTTTATAAAATTTTCTAATTAAGAAAAAGGAACGGCAACGTTTCATCTTGGTAAGTTTGCAGAGCGACAAAAACACGGAGATAAAAAAAAAGAGAAACGAACGAGCACCACACTGCAAGTGACATCTCGTAAACTTGCCAACACTTGCCACTTGCCTACAAATGCCAGTTCCGCAACGCCGTACAAAAATCATGGAGACAAGGGGAGAAAATCTCTACCTGAACTTTCGAATTCTCATCTGCACTCAGGTGGACAGCTTACAAGTGACGTCATAGTGCTGAATCTTATTATTTTATGCTCTTATATCATTCTAGATAGGTCAGGTGGTGGGTCAAATGACCCATAATTTTTTCAACATGGGCCTGTAGTCTATTAAATAAAAACAAGACTATCAATTTACTTGGTATAATAGATAAGTAGTGTAATGAATATTTATTCGGTTAACATAATCGGCACGTGTATATTTTTTATTTATTTATACATCCTTTATTCCTCTGAGCAAAATTACAAATTGAGACAAATAGCGGTCTTATCAATAAATAGCGATTTCTTCCAATCAATCTATTGTAGATATTATATTGTATAGACAGTCACATACCTAGAGCACACGACAGAACCGCCAAAGGCAAGATTGCATACGATAAATTAGTGAGAATTGGTTTTAATGACTTTGATTACTTCTGCAAATTAGCATGATGTCATGGTAATAAGTTAGTTGGCGAGAATGGAAATGCTCTGTAGTCTGTACTATTTGTGACTTATGTTTTTGAATGCATAGTTTCAATTATGTCTCTGTAGCAAACTCACAAATAAAATATCCAATAGCTAATAACTGTATCGTTTGCTCTTGTTAGTCACTACTTTAATCTCCAGACTGCAAGATTTTATCAGTTTGACGTATGTACCTATCGGTATGTGTAGTTGGTCGGAAACGAAGGGTCCAATTTGATTCTTTACCGAGTCCTGTATGATAAAATGGCTCTTACTTCTGAGCTTCGTTGATTGGAAATAGAAGCAATTGTATCAAGAGTATTTTTTTATTTATATTAAGTATTAAGTCATTCTAGTTCAGCATTTTCCGTGCCATTCCTTATTTAATGGTTCCACGATGACCAGCTATATGGAGAAATCTTTGTGACAAAGGTTTTTATATAATTGAGTTAATATTATCACATCAAAAATAAAATAAAATAAACATCATAGAGATTCGGCGCATCATCTCAGATACAAAAAAGCTCAACTTTTTTAATAAAAAACCATGACGTTTTGGGGAAAATAAGAGAGAGAATCTAAATCACACTTGTACGGATCAGTAACTAGTAACTACCATTAACATTATTATCCAAACTTAAATCCTAGCCCAGAATCCCCGTTTCGCTGATGCTACGCTAGAACAACGTTCCACCAACTGAAACGTATCTACTATCCACAACTATAATTTCGCCAACTCCCTCCATCTAATTTAAATGAGTTCGTTAAAGTTTAAATTATTCGCAGAGGTAATTCAGTGACCGCGTGGTGTTGTGTCACCAAACAATGATCTCACTCGCGAATGGGTCACTAGAAATGGGACACGACCTAAACAAACTGACACTTCATATGTCCACATATATAACTATGTATAATATGTGTGCAGAACTAAGCTACCTTTTGTTTGCTAAGAAACCGACGTTCCTGAGGATCATAAGTCATAATTCTTGCGTAATATTCACTATGGT
>CAJQZN010021088.1:0-10714 GCA_907164685.1 Colias eurytheme
TATCTTTCCAAATGCGAACACAACTTCTGTACTAACTTTTTATTCAATTATCTATCTCGTTTTTTGTCCAACATAATATGTTGTAATTAAATGTTATTTATGTCAACAATATTACATAAACATGGTATGAAGACGACTGAGGAATCTGGTAAGTTTTAAATCCTAACTATGGTGTCAGCAATTTGTAGCCACGGATACCGCCAATTCTATACATAAAAATAAATGCTAGTTCCCTGTAATTTCTAAATAATTTTTTCACAATAAGAAGGCATGAACACCCTTTGTTTAAAGTATATTTTCCCAAATACGAACACAACTTCTGTACTAACTTTTTATTCAACTATCTATCTCGTTTTTTGTCCAAGGTAATATAAATATAACTCTGATTTAAATATTCTAAAGAACATCTAAATTGATTTGCGATTATATTTCTGAAATGTAGAGCACCAAAGAAAATATTGAACGTTCCATAAAACATTTTATTACAAGATTCCACAACGATTATAGTAGCGAGAGGAAAACTAATTTGAAATAAGGCATTAAACAGATTATGACTATCTCTAATTGTTGCCAATGTGTTGGGTAATGCAAGAGAATCTGTAATACACGTAATATTGGGATTACCTAACGTATCGCTTCGGTATCATTTGGAGAAAGGGTCTTAAACAGTTAAACGCATCGAGCAGAGGTGAGTCATCTTTGGAGCGGTTTATTTTTATTATTGAATTGTTTTTTTTTTAAAGGCACCTATATCATCACAGGGTGTTGGCGCCACCTCTGGATTATAGTCCAGAGAGATTTTTTTCTTTAATTATTTTTGTACAAATTCTTTAAAAATACAATAAAAATTTTAAAATTTAAACACAATAGTAATTATTGAACTTTAGAAGTGTTGAGAAAGAAATCATATGTGAGTACTGAAGTGGTGTGTATTTTTTGCTATAATTCAATAAGTAATAAATTGAAATTGCCACCATCATGCTTTAAATAATACACATAAGTACATATAACAATTTCCAAAAAATTCCAGGTAAAGATCGAAATCACTGTTACGAATGAATGAATGAACGAATGAATATGCTAGAATCAGCATTTATTTTAAATACTGTGGAACTAGTAGTTTACAATATTTTTTGTCCAATTCAGTGATTTAAATGTGTTTTTGAGAAAAGTCTAAATTTGATTTGATTTGGTCTACATTTGATTGAGTCTGAATTCGAAAGGAACACATATTATGTTGATTTGGGAATAATATTTTTTGCAGAAATTGTTTATCACATCTGACAGAACTATTATTCAACGAATTACAAAGTCGTTCAATTAATATCCCTGTTGAAATAAACGGAATCTGCCCCGCCTACTTGCTTATAACACCATCATTTATTACAAGAAGATATCATAGGTCAAAACAGAAGTATAAATATATTATATATCTTAGTATGTCTTAACCCATTGTATTAAATTTTGGTAATCGTAGAATATTCAACCCACGATTTATTCTTATTGAAATACATAAACTACCTACCTGTATAAAAAAGAGCGTGTGTGCAGAGCACACGTGTCAGAAGTGAAACTTCTTTAGCAAGGTTCAAAGATGCCAAAATCATCAGCTCACTCAATGACGTGACTGTATTGCAATGACGTGACCTTGAAATTTTACTCTCAACGCGCCTAAAGATGTTTCACTTCAAAAAATAAACTAATAGTATAGTATAAAAAAATTAAACGGCAAGATATTTATAGTTTTAATTAACCTTATTACAATATGTGCATATAATATAATAACATATAAAATGTTACAGTTTCTTCATTAACCTCGAATCAGTCAGAGATAATATTATAAATTTTAATAATTTTGAATATAATCTGATTGACATTAACGCTTTAATAATATACTTACTATTTTTAAGTTGGATTTTGAATAACAGCGTATCTTCTATAAGTACATATAATAAATCTGTAGAAGGGTCAATTCTGTACATTGAAAATATTGAAAAAATAAATAGCAGGGGGTATTACTGGATCGATACCAAACCCAAATATGTGATTAAAAAAATTTTTGTCTGTCTGTCTGTCTGTCTGTCTGTCTGTATGTGAAGACATCACGTGAAAACTAACGGTTCGATTTCGATGAAACTTGGTATAATTATACCTTATTATCCTGGGCGTAAAATAGGATACTTTTTATCCTGGAAAAATACGTAGAAAAAAAACATTTTAATTTTTCAGTTTTATCCATAGACGTTGTTCTGTAGAACCGCGAACACACGTTGCGTATTATTATAGGCCTAGCCGTATTTGGGTCCAATAGATATTTATAAGATGTTATTGTCGGAGTTACTCAAAATGGAGAAATGTGGGAGAAATAAACCATCCACGCGAAGACCGAAATCCGCGCGGACGGAGTCGCGGGCGGAAGCTAGTTATAAATATATTGTAACAAACATAATATACCTACTAAGCATTCGTTCTTGAAACATCTACATCAATTTAATAAAAATAGCCATGAAATGATTAATAAGTTATTGTATTGCAAAAAAAACAGATCGATAATGAAGTTTAAGAATTAAATATTAAAAGCAATAAGATAGTAGTATAGCGTCTCTAAACATGACTCTACCGATTTTGTTTTCTTATGATATACTATAATACATAGAATGCTTCCTTAAAAAGAATCATGAAGGGATCTCTAACATTTACTAGAGGTTACCATGATATCTTAAAGCAGTATTAATTCCAATGTGGAAAAAAGTCAGGGCTATACATATAGTTCGACTCGCACCATCTCTTTCATTGTAAATAATACTGCTTTAAAGCATCATGGTAACTGACAATGACACTTAAGAGCTAGAGTAATATTTTCCTCCCCAGTGTAAACGAAAACCTGTTACAAATTCCATTATTTTTATTTCAAAATACTTCGTCAATTGCGTTACAGACTTATATTTCTACAAGATACAAGATTAATGTTCACGTTTCACAAGCGGATTGAATGTAGCAATTTTAAATTGTATTCAATGCGTATCCTAATAGTTATTGCCGATTTTAGGACTATTTTATGGCGGAACAAATGTGGTTAGAATTTAAATTATTTAATCATACATTACGATTCTGTGAGGTAATAATGTTATCGAGTTTATAGTTAAGTAACTGTTTGCTCTGGATTCGATCAGATTTATTTGAGATCAAAAAATAATCTCTCTACAAAAAGTGCTTTCATGTTTTATAAACAATAAAATCTATGTATTTCCTAAATAAACAAAACCATAACAACAATACAATTAACCGATATTACCATATACATTACATGGACTTTCCATACGCATCACTTTAAAACAGATCAACCCACTTAACGCACCATGAATCCTTATAAAGAACTATTTTCTAACGAAATTACAAAAGAAAAGGGCAAATTACCATAAATACGTAATAAAAATGCGCCAAAACAAACAGTTCACAGTAACGGTGTCAATGGCACACCATAGCGAGTTAAAAATCAAAGCGCATATATGAAACATAAACATTAAGGTGCAAATTGGAAGCTTAGGCGTGTTATACTTTGGTTTAAAAAATAAATAAATAGTTTGATGTTGGCAGAGAGCATAGAACATAATGGAGACTTCTTGAAAGTTATAGAGATGACATTCATATATTTAAATCATTGATATATAGCACGTTTGTCCGTTTATTGCTTGGGCGGGTTCCTACAGAGCAAGCAGCCTGCGAAGCAATTGTTGCGCAAAGCAGCTCGGTCAGTTTGGACGTGGCTGGGCAGAGAGATATGACGTGTACTGTCATTTTCCTCAGCCGAGCCAGTCAGCAATTGCTTCGCGAGGCTGGTCGCTAATAAATTTATCTTTAAACGTTTTTATAAGAATTTTATTTTCGGTAGAGACGATTTATAATCCTATAAGAATTATCAATCGAAGACAGCAACATTACATCACACAGCCAGTCACTATACAGGATGTCCCGTAAGTAGTGGACCAACGGGTTATGGGGAGTAGAGAGACTTAATAACTAACAAAAATACTAAAATTTATCCATCCTGTATAAACTAAAATGTAAACAAAAAGCTTATACCTCAAACCACATAAGTGACAATAAAACAATTTGGACTTACATAACTGTTAACTGGACACTACATGCGGGGTTGGGTAAGCAATAAAGAGGGTAATGTGTTGCGAAAGCCAGTGCAATACCGTGTGATTCACGCTTTTTGCAATAGTTATATATCTCACAACTTATTAGCATTTGTTTTAAGGAATGCGTTTAACTTGTTAATGGTGAAATTGTTGCAAATTTCCGTTGAGGTTCTATTAGTTAACCATCGTTTGAGTATTTCAAAATGATATGTGGATGTGTTAATTAGATTTGAAGGAAATGGTAATTGAATAACAAAATCGATTACTTAGTAAGGAAGACATCAATGTGTCTCAGATCTAAAGAACGTGGAGTCATAAAACCCAAAATCATGCAAGTACTGGATCGGGGTTAAAAAAAATTGTGCTCACCCTACATAGACCATATTTTAAATACGAAATAAGCTTACGTAAGTGATAGTTTGTGATAGTTGATTATTTCATTACCACGATTTAAGATTAGCATTGTAAAATTAATATCGTAAGTTAGATCTTTAAGTTTGCAAAAAAGAGCTTGTCGTACTTATAATTAAAAATGTTTATAAATATCAGTTATCTCTTCTAATTTGTAACAATTACATTATCAAAAGATCTTATTCTGATGAAATTAAATAAAACAAATTATAACATGGTTTACACTAAAGCTGATTTCACAATAAAACCCATTCTAAAGAGATACAAGGATACTGTTAAAAGTATTTCAAAGTTATTGCCGAAATGTAACTGTTCATTTAAATTGAACTTTTACGTGTATTAAGTGGTTAAATTATTGGAACTATGTGTTTAAGTTTGAGTCCTGCGTCGAGTAAATAATAATAATAGATAATAATAGTTTGTGTTTTAACCGCGGGCTTTCGTACTTCGTAAGATTCATTATTTGTTATTTTAATATTATTTTTTCTGTTAGTTATAACACAAATAAATAAGGTTTGATTTTTAAAGTCACAAACAAGAAGACGTGGTTGCTGCACCTACTAGTAGGAATATTGTATGTTTTAACTATTAATAGCAGATATATATATAGATACAGATATATATATCTGCTTCCGAAGCATACAATTTAACTTGAGTATAGTTCAGACTTCCACTTCGAACACCTTTGAAGAATTAAATAAATCTGAATCAGTGTTACAACACGTATGATGGAAGAAGGAAGTCTATAAGTTTATGTTGGACTATAATAATTGGCTTTTATACTACACTAGAGGTCCGCCCCGGCTTCGCTCGTGGTACATATTTCGCAATAAAAGGTAGCCTATGTCCTTTCTCGGGTATCAAAATATCTCCATACCAAATTTCATGCAAATTGGTTCAGTAGTTTTGGCGTGATTGAGTAACAGACAGACAGATAGAGTTACTTTCGCATTTATAATATTAGTATGGATTATACTATTAAAACCCTAGTAATGTACCTTTCACTCTAATTGAAAAGACCAAAGGTTAGGTATCTGTAACAAACGTATTGTATTATGTAGAGCTGCGCTTGCGCAGGTTTAGTGTAGCATTTCCTCATAACATGTGTACGATATAATTAGGAGCTGTTAAAATAAAAATACCCATAAAATATTTGAAGATAGTGATAAAATATACTACAAATATACAACTAATATATTTACTAATTATGTTTATTAAACTCTATCTAAATTCTGCTTTGTGGGTAATCAACTAATCAATATTAAAAGGGGGATTCAATACAAGAAAATTAAAGAACTAAAACAATTTGGCAATTCGTGTTGTAACAGCTCTATATAAGTATGCATTATACAAAATTACAAGCGAGAGCATTATCCGATTTATTATAATTTTACATAATTTTATTGATATGTCATATTAATTTGCAATATTTTAATGGAGTCTAGAGCTGATGAGCGGTTAATTAATGTAATATTTAAATATCGTCCTTTCTAATTATGTGCTTGAAATGTGAATGTAAGTTTAAAAGTCAAAAGTGAAAGGATAGCAAAATTTTGTGGTTTGGAATTTGCGAAGTGATAGTAGTTCTTGAATGTTGAAGCAAGCTCTAGGGTTCAAGTGGAAAAAAATATGTCAGTTTTAAAAGCAAAGTGTGATATAAGAACAATGAATATATTTTATTGGTCTTTTTTAAATCGGAGTTAAACTTCTTTAGGCGCGTTGAAAGTATTATTTCAAGGTCGCGTCATGGCAATACCGTTTCGTCATGCAGTAAGGCGACGATTTTAGTATCTTTGAATATTGCCAAAGTAGTTTCACTTCTGACACGTGTGCTGGACACACACTTTTTTATATTCAAGCAGCACACGAGTGAAAACCCACGCTCTACCTAGGATAACAATGTAGATTAACACCCAAATAAGAAATATCATACCTAAAATATATTTTCAAATATCCTAGACACTAACAAAATCAATGCCGTAAAATAAGCAGTTTAAAGTGTCAATAAAATACAAACCTAAAAAAGGTATTTAGGATGCTCAGCAATATCGTCGTAACAGCAAATCCCTTCAGGCCCAAGATCACGAGATACGGGAGTAAACACTACCTGATCCCGAATTCACATACAAAGTTATGGAATTAGTCATAAAATGTATGCGTGACTCAAATATCTAACCTATGCATTGCGTCAGTAATTTTAAAACACCCTATATACAGCGCCCGCTATTTAAAAATCAACCTTATCACCTAGATTCAAAGTTCATATTAGCTAGATGTTATTATCATATAGGTTGTTCTATACAGGAGGGCGATATGAGTTGACATTCGATAGGGCTGTGACGTCATTAAATCAGTAAAGTAACAAAATTTAGAGCTTAAGCGGGGGTTGAGATTGCGTTGCGACTGTACGTGGTTGTGAATGATTTATACGCCGACTGTACTTTACGTAATATATGTGTTTTCATTTTCTTCCCGCTTTGTATACGGGTTGTTCATATTTAATTAATGTAATGCTTATGATTAAAAAATGGATAGTTATTTTACAATAATACACACAGTATTAATTGAACGATTTTTATAATTATTAAAAATTAAATGTTAGAATAGTATCTATAGAAGTATATTGAAGATTAGAATAAACGGGAAAAATAGAATGAATAAGGGCTGATTTTTCAATCCTTGGTTAAAACTTATTCGTCGAATAATATTATTTTTAGTATTTGACAGTTTAATATTATCGTGTAATACTTTATTGGACGGATAAGTTTTAACCAAGCATTGAAAAATCGGCCCTTAAAAGAATAAAAAAGACAAATAAAACGTCTCCGAATTTATTTGATATAAAAATGCAAGAAACGCTTAATTTATATCTTGTCAACTTGTCAATTATTGCATTGCATCAAGTCAAAATCATAAAATATTCCATTGCAGCCTTATAAGGTATGTACTTGACCTGCCAAATGTAGAGTGCAAAACATAAAAAGCCTTCAACAATCCAAACTGCATCAAACACAACAAAAGCCGCGCACAAAGCTTGTTAACAGAACGAAAACAAAACAATATTACAAGCAATACCTCTGATAGACACATTTTTGTGCAAAAAGGAAGCATTGCTAATTTGATTATCAGTTCAAAAGGCCGTCATACGCAACGATCCTTTGATCGGCAAAAATACAAATATGTGCTCCACTCTGCTTTGCGTGTGGCCCAAGTGGTAGGATAACGCGATTATAGAGTCAAATTCTTAAATTAATTATCAAGATGAAAGACTTTTTCTGAATGTATTTAGAGAAAAAACAAAAGATTGATACACTGATTTCAAGATTATTTCAGAAATATGTTTAGTACCTGAGTGGCACAGGGTTTATAATTATTATTCTTTCGCCAGGTGAATCTGAGTAGAGCCTCTGAAATAACTATTATAATAGATGAAAGGTATGTGCGAAAAAAATGTTCAATTGTACAAAAATTAATAAGATCAGAAACAACATAACAGTAATTACACAACAATTTTTTTTTTTTTTTTTTATAAATATTATAGGACATTATTACACAAATCGACCTAGTCCCACAGTAAGCTCAATTAAGGCTTGTGTTGTGGGTACTAGGCGACGATAAATATAATATTTGATAAATACATATATAGATAATAACACCCAGACCCAAGAACAAATAATTGAGTTCATCACACAAATATTTGCCTTGACCGGGGATCGAACCCGGGACCATCGGCTCAGTAGGCAGTTACTTTACCACTGCGCCAACCGCGTCGTCTAAATTAATCAAACTATGTATAAGTTTCCTTACGATAAATTTGGCATTAGTTTTGGTATCACACCAAGGTATTTATTATATTATAATGGTCACAAAAAAGCAAATAAAGTTTGGTCTTACGTACACACTTTTTTACCTTGATACACTTTTCTCCAACACAAAAAAAATCGAAAACTTTTAAGTAAGTATAAAAAAGTACCTACCTCTTCCGCTACCGCTACCTCCTATAATCCACACCAAGCACAGATAGTGCCTGAGGCTTATCGTACGCCGCTAAGCTAATGAGATGTCAGTACAATCATTTGTGCTTTAACCTTGCACGACCAGGTTTTTGGTCTTTCGTCTTTATTCTAATATTAATTAAATTGATGTGTTAATGCGCAAGAAATTGGACTCTAAGTTGTGTGCGTGTGGGATCGGAATTGAATGATGGGGTTGGTATAGTTGGTAGGAAACAGTGACATGGAAATTGGGTGCGTAAATAATAAGTCAGTACTCTTAGGTATAGGGAATGTATATAAAGACATAACTAAGGGCTGATTTTTCAATCCTTGGTTAAAACTTATTCATCGAATAACGTATTAAACTACCATTTCAAAAATATATTATAATTGTTCGTATTTGACAGTTTACAGGTGACATTTTAAAATATTCGTATAATACTTTATTGGACGGATAAATTTTAACCAAGGATTGAAAAATCGGCCCTAAGTGATATAAACAATAACAGGCACTCAATACATACTCACAATGGCTGATCGATTCAACTTTTTTTATGAAAATATAATGTTTTATCAAAAGACACATCTTTGCTCTTTTCAAAGAGAGCAAAGATCCCCGCAATAATACAAAGCATTACAAAACATTACAATAGTAAATTAAATTACAGTTTCAATAATAATAAGATCTATTATTCTGTTATAATATTTGCTCTTGATATGTAGAGTCAACAAAAATCGATCAGGACGTTAATTTTTAAAAAGCATACATACGTATAACTGTAGTTACCTATACATATATTATGATAAATACGACTTTATAAATGCAACAGATATTAATAACACAATTAAAAAAAATTGTTATAACTCTATCACTTAAAGTACTAAAATTGCTCCATATAAAATAAACAGTTAGTTATTAAAAAATTACATTTGAGGTTGTGTTTTTTAGAGGACGCAATTTTATTTTTTTGATGTGTAGAGAATTTAATTTGCAACAAATAATGTTAACATTGTTTTATTATGAGATAAATAGTTTAAGAGATATATCGTTAAAACCATTTCAACCGCTATTTTCAAGATGGCGGCCATGGGACAAGGGTGGCGACCCCACAAACTTGGTTTTAGCTTCACACTGACCCCCCCTACACATCAAAAAAATAAAATTGCGTCCTCTAAAAAACGCAAGGTCAGGCCTTAAAAATGTAACATTTCAATGGACTAAGTTAATTGCCAAAAAGATTCCGTCTGAGCAGCATATTTTGCAATACTTACATCAAAATATTAATTAGTACGTTCGGTTATATAAATCACGGAAACGACTTGAATGGTGTTAACACATACCTACTACATCATTTCTATGCAAATTATATGCAAAAATATTTTTCATTGATAACTCGTCAATTTGCAATTTTTTATTCTTAATTCATTTTGCAATATGAATATGTATTTGTAAGTTATGTTATATTATCTTGACAAAGAAAAACGAAGGCTAAAATTTTTGTTTTACTACCTATTATGTATGTGAATTATAATGAAAGGACTACTTAACTATCAAATCCATACTAATATTATAAATGCGAAAGTAACTCTGTCTGTCTGTCTGTTACTCAATCACGCCTAAACTACAGAACCAATTTTCATGAAATTTGGTATGGACATATTTTGATGTACCGAGAAAGGACATAGGCTACTTTTTATCCCGGGAAAATGACGCAATCTCGGAAATCCCACGGGAACGGGAACTATGCGGGTTTTTCTTTGACTGCGCGGGCGAAGCCGCGGGCGGAAACCTAGTAATAACCTAACCTAGTAATAAACCTTGAAAACTATTCGACCTTGGGAAACGAATTTTTCATAAAAGTAGCATTCAGAAAACAAATTATAACTTTTGATACAGACCTGAGTGACGGTAACTATATTCTAAAAACGTGATTTACAAAAAAGAGAGATGACAATTTTTCTATAATAATGATTTTCTGATATAAACTTTGATATTTTCTATACATATAATAAAATCGTAGGAAAGTCAAAACTGTACATTGAATATTTTTTTAAAAGAATACATATTCCATGATCTATAATCGATATAGAAGCCAAAAATATAGTTTTTAGAATTTTTGTCTGTTTGTCTGTTTGTCTGTTTGTCTGTTTGTCTGTTTGTCT
>CAJQZN010021095.1:1425-13613 GCA_907164685.1 Colias eurytheme
TGAATTATTTACTAAAATTAATCACACCACTATCCATAATCCCAATAATAACTTTACACGTCGTTTGGGCAAATGAAGCAGTAAATACTTTGACATTCCTTGTTATATTAGAAGTAGTTTTCATAATAATTAAACTCATCGCTGAGAATAGTCGAAATTAAAAATCAAATAAATATACATCCTACAATATCCAAAATTTATACGAAAATTGTTGTATATTTTATTTATTATTGTATATCTTATCCTATAAAAATATTGTATGTTTATGGGATAAGCTTAATTTTACATGTAATTTCTACCTGTATAAAATAATTGTGAACAAAATAAAGTGATTATGGAGGGTACTTGAAGAAAGGAAACGGCTCAAACAGTATGAGGTGGAAGAATAGCTGACCTATTTCGTGAGTATCAATATTTGATTCTTAGCCCCTTGTTTACGTTACGTCATAACCAGAGTTGGGACACTTGAAAAATGACGGTAATTCTTGCTTAGCGACGTCGTTTTTTGTACATTGAATTTTTGATATTGCGTTTTAATAGTAGAATAATTAAATGCTTCGTAACTGGGTGAATTTGTGTCGAGTGAAATTCGATCGAAAGCGAATGAAGATGGGTCATTATAATGTAATTTTAGTTATGTTAGTAAATCATAAAAGGACCTCACACTAATATATTGGATCAATTATCTTATGTGGGGATCTAATTCATTGCTTTTTATACATTTTTTTATCATACATCATTTTGTTGACTGCAATAAATATAAAATGATCACCTTCGTATCATTTCTTGAGCACTGACACGATCTGACGATCATGTTCATTTCCAGTAAAAATTAAAAAATAGGCTCTTGTACTACATCAGAGATGGTTACATTTAATTATTTAAAGAAAACAAATTCATACGATACATGAAGGACGTTAGCTGCTTAGGATCCTCTAATATTGATAATTATCTTCACCCATATTTTATTATATCTACCTATTAAACATATATCGTTATTGCATATGCTAAACAATACCCATCAACCACACGTAACGTAACCAAAAAACACCCACGTCTTTGTTAATCCAATTCTATTTTACGACCATTTTATGTTCCAGAACCTTCTAAGGGACCACGGCCATCAAATCTTAGGGAAACCGCATCGGAGGCTCCTTTTGATTACGTGCAGACTATATTCTGATATTGCTTCCTTTGAAAATGTCACTAACATTCCTGGACCTGTTTTCTGAAGGGATAAAATGAGCTGAAATTTCAAAATGTATAATACTCGCGTAAAATTAAACACTAGAAAATACTATGAAAATTGCTAATTTGGTCTGGTTTTCTTTTATCGTTTTGAGGTAAAAAATGTATAGAACAAAATTATGATAAAACCATTTACTCTACCTATTAACTCTATATTATTTTAAAAGCTTATTATTAATTGGGAATTGGCTTTATTGTTTTTTTAACAAATATTTTAATATTGACCCACATTAATTAATTAAGGTCTGTATTTTGCATTATGGATAGTTTTAAAAAACTTCAATAAACGAAGCTGTATCATTGTATATATGACTAGCTGTGCCTCTTGGTTATATCCGCATTGCTCCTCTGCTATTGGTCTAAGTGTGATGATATATAGCCTATAGCCTTCCTCGATAAAAGCCTAAAAGGATTATCTTAAACTGAAATATTTTATCAAATCGGACTCGTGGTTCCTGAGATTAGCGTGTTCAAGCAAACAAACTCTTCAGCCTTATAAAATTAGTAAAGATTGATAAAGAGATACAATTCTATTACACATTTTAAAAATGACTCAACATTAGCCATGTCCTGATACTTAAATAAATAGCATTAATCCCTTGCATACAAAACAAGATTACTACAACACTACCAAATGCAAATAAAATCAACCGGGAAAAAGGAACAAAGCTAAATAATTGCTATATTATCAACGCACAGGTAACTCGATTACCCAGTCGAAACAATCTAATTACAAGCGTTTACATAATAACGTTAGCAGCGACGATTTAATTTTGCGAAGTACATTGCTGATTCCGTACGCTCTGCAGATGAAATGCGGCGAACGAAATACGCAATGCATTCAATTTCGTCTCTATAATCCAACTGGTGTTTTAATTTAATCGAAATTTCCAGATGTTTTAGTATAATTAGATGCGGCCGTTTAGTTTATAAACAAAGCCCTTTCGGTGGTTGGTGGGTGAATAATTATATTTTCTTGTAAGGATAGGTTTCTAAATGGAAAAATAGGTAGCTTTTAACCTATTTTGGTTCTTATGTATGTTCTATGTAGTTAAAGAATTGTGTGATAATGGGTTCATGAAAAATATATAGAGGGTGGAAAGTAGGGCTCCTGCAAAGGGCGGAAGGCACACTAAGTGCTAAAGTATTTTCGTAGTTTCCTTTACCTTTCTATTACATTATGCCTCAATATTCTAAGAATAAGAATTTATTGTCAGAACTTAGAGATCAAAATTATTAGCTTATTTACTATTATCAATATTAATATTGTTAATATAAAATTCTAAGATCATATATTTTATTGTAGAAAATTTTATAAATTTGGAGGGTACTTTTACAACACATAAACAATACACAGATAAATAAGTAATAAACGCCGTTGTCTATGTTTTCCTGTGTTGCCGTATTTCTCAACCCTTTCCCATGAGATAGAGGGTAATGGCGTATTCTTTATTTGTGAATATTTCGAGGAACTGAAGGCAAATTGGTATGTTTTTTATATGCCAAAGTTATTCCTTCACTGCAAGCGGCAGTTTTCTGAGGAAATATCTGATTTTTATCTGGATTTGTTACCTACTTTCGACTGGGTGAACCGTTTTTGATGATTCTTTTTTATTTGAATGCTGAAAAAGCTTTTAATTTTGTTTCAGTCTAACAATTTGAAGGCGGTTTAGATCTTTAAAAATTTAAGCTTTTACTTTACAAATTTTTGTGTTCCTATAATAGTAATGTATGAAAATTTTTTATAGGTAAGTACCAAGATCCAATGTTCTCAAGATCAAGTTCTTCGTAGAGACTGCTTTCGGAATCGGTGGTAATTGGTAAAACTACGTTATTACAATTCAAAAGTGCTTCTAGTAGAAGTGTAATTGAATGAATAAATGCTTGAGTTTAAGTTTAAGTTTATTGAAGACTAGCTTTCCGCCCGCGTTTTCAAAGAAAAACCCGCATAGTTCCCGTTCCCGTGGGATTTCCGGGATAAAACCTATCCTCTGTGTTAATTGAAGTTACCCTCTATATGTGTGCTAAATTTCATTGTAATCGGTTCAGTAGTATTTGCGTGAAAGAGTAACAAACACACACATACACATCCTCACAAACTTTCGCATTTATAATATTAGTAGGATGTAAATTCTTAAGTCATCGTTTACTCCGTCACTAATAAGCAAAACAAATAAATTTGCTCTTAAGTGACGCGTCCCGAAAATTTGTTGACATTTATTGACCTCACTTCAGTAATATAAGACTGCCTGAAACAATTTCGTTAAATAATATAGTTATTGAGACCAAAAGGGCACTAGGGAGAATGTATTCTTATACATACCTGTTATCTTTTCGATATATTTTTCTACCTTTTTCTAAAATAATTTAATTTACAATGTTTAGGATACTTCGTTTAATAATACAATAAATTTAAACTCGTTATAATTGATTTAGAGTATTAGAGTTCTTTAATAATTATCCAAAAATTAACGAAAACATTATAATTTAAAGAATAAATATGAGCGTTACACAAATTATTACATTTTGCATTTTCGAGAAAAAACCCCTCATATTATTTTTAAATCACCAAAAATAGATGTAACATGTAACCTCAAACGCTTACACCCTTTAAATATGAGCTCTATCTGCTAATTAATAGAGTCGGTAATTAAAAACTTTATCATACGAGATAAAATATCGATTCTTAGTACTTGAGCTTCGACATCGTTTCACACAATCTGCATTATGTATTGATCATTGGAAACATAATATAATATTGCATACATAGTACATACCGTCTGTAGTTGTTATATTCATCTTGCCGGACACTCACGCAGTAATTAAAAGTTCACACGTAAAGTTCAGACCCAGTTCCCACAGTTCACTATATTTCTGTATATACACCTACGTAGGTACGTGAACCCTCCGCTACTAAGATTTGTCGCGCGAATGATTCTGCGGTAGCTCTGCCGTATTGCAGATAACTCGCCTGTAAATCTACGCCCAATGGTATTATCCTTTTACATTTCCCTCCAAAGCGAGAACGTTATTCCAAATTCAAACACCGAATAGAACTTTGAGACGCGGCTAAATGTCAACAATTGGCGCGAACACTTGACAGATCACTGATTGATTCCGACCAACCGCGTGCCTGCGTCGAGTTTTTTTTTTTAACCCAACGCAAGGTTCGAGGTGCGTTCGTACACACGATAAATATGGAAAGAAGATGCTACTTTGCGAGCAATCCAAAGCTTTTTGATAGTGTAACGACAAAACAAATAGTCCGGAATGAGTGAAACGCGGGCATGCGCACTGAACACTGCCGTATGCGTACATTGTTAAGCCGCGGTTATCCTCTTCCTGCGATACCGTTTACGCGATGTTTTTATGGCCTGACACAATTGTGGAATAATGACTTGTTTTTATCACTTTGATACTAAATGTCAGGCAATATTTTGGTGTTTTGCACGAGAATTCACGGGATATTATGTTTTCGTCAGTTTTATATTGCACTATTTTGCGTACTAAATATTTTTCATTCTTCGTATCTGTCATGAGAACTTTATAGCTGAAGTCTGTAATAAAAGTTTGATTGTTTCGTTTCCCGCAATATTTTCAAAATATTTAATCTCATTTTATTATCTGTAATAATATATCCCACATGAATTTTCAAACCGTCCAGTAATTACATTAGAAACAATTTTCTTAATATTCTGAACTGAACGCGTGCTTTTCAAAATTGGAACACATTTTTTTTTCTGAAAAAAAAACAACAAATTATACGGAATGCGTATTCTAATTTTAAAATAGTCCCTGTGGACGTCACCCTACTGCAGTAAAGCTATGTAGGCACGTAAGGCTCCACTCTTGAGATATTTATCCGGGTGACGGCCTGATGTTGATATGATATGTACCTACTATGTACTTGATGTAGATATAACACGGCTGAGAAGAAAGGCACCTGTACACACAATTTACATTCCTGAAAACCTGATATTCAGACGAAAATTCTATGTTACATAAACATGCCGGATTATATTTTGTGTAACGGATACTCGATTTTATTACACGGTTGCTAAGGTCTAGAATCGGGTGAGTGCGTCTAGCTTTTTTTAATTGTTTAGGCGTTTAGTGAATGGAGTGCTAACGTTTCTTTTTATGGTAATGTTTGGTAATTGATAGACTTCGTTTATTATTGTCAATGAAATTTTCAATTTTGTAATACAATTATTAAAAGAAAAACACAAATTTTTTGTTAATTTTTATTAAGTTTAGTAATGATATTGTTGTTCATGTGAACTCCAATTTGTTGTAAGTCTTTATCGCTCTGTACGATATAATTTATAATTATTATATTTTTTAACTAATTAATCAATGGGTTCAAAGTTAAAACAAGCGCAGATCACCAATGCCATTTATACGAAATTATTAACACCTAATTATTATTAACATTCATACAATGAGCCATATTATTATGCTTCGTTACTTAAATGTGCATTAAATTCTTTTAGCGAACGCGAACCGGAGTGAAGCGAAGAAAATTACCTCCTTATAACAAAAAGCTCTCAACTTACGTTAAGGTAAAACAAAGCACTGATAATATGTATTTTCTTTCTAATTAACCGTTTAGCTCTATATAATTTGCTTGTTTTTCCTGGATTCATTCTCTTTGATATTTTAATTTCTATAAAATACTAGCGGTCCGCCCCGGCTTCGCTCGTGGTATATATTTACGTTTTCTCTACATAAGAACCATCCTCGTACTTCAAGGAATATAATAAAAAATGAATTATCGAAATCGGTCCACCCGTTCACGCGTGATGCCGTAAAGAAAAACGGATTTCTATAATCTACGATTACTATAATCAAATTGGATAACGTCGCCAAATTAAGAATCCGAAAAAAAGCAGAATATACAATAGATAGAGTGAAAAAAGTTAATACTGCAGTCCGCCCTGAAAAAAAAAAAACTTTAATTTAGTTTTAATTACCTCAACGAGTGAATTACCCCACGAGTGCACGATCCAAGCATATTACTTACAAAATTTATGACCAATTTACAAACTGAAATTAACATTCATAAATCATTTTATGTAAATACACAAACATCCCCTCAAACTGCCGGAATCAATAAAGTTCTGTTACCACGGACGAAGTAGCGGATAAAAGCTAGTTTATACAAATAGTGAACCAAACTTTCTACATAATGCCTAACTACGGTTTCGTGTTCCAAAGTTTCACTTCTTCATTAGACGTACAAATGTTGGGGTTCCAAAAATTTATGTATATGTTACTGTAAAAGCTAGTTTATTGGTCAATCTTACGTTTTACCAGTTATTCTAAGATTTATCGAATTGAGTCGGTAATTATAATGACTTATGAAGACGATTTTATCGATATACAAAATCAAACATTTATTTATTCAATTAGACTTTTTCTTGAAGCACTTTTGAATCGTCAGAACATTTTTTTTTTTAATTTCACCAACGTTAGTGGTAAATGTTGATTTTGGGAAATAAAACAATGATCTTTCTTCATAATTTATTTTGTTAAACTGTTCCGTGTATATTATTTTATTGTGTTTAAAGATCGAATTGAACAATGATCATAGAAACTTTGACATTCAGAATAAGTAAATGTAGGTATTTCTCGGAAAATCTTACATTTTCAGAAGTTCAAACTTTTACAGTAACATAAATACTGTATACATATTATTATATGTAAATGCGAATGTATTAATGTTTGCTATAAGTCATAATGGAATGATTGATAACTTTGTGTTGAAGTTTTGTGTTTCGGAGATTGTGAGCGGAAAAATGTTTTAATGTGTTGGAGTTTTTCCGAAATGTACTTTATTAACTTTGGATAAGTTTCAAATTAAATTAATTTGTTTGCGTGGTATTTGATTTGCTGGAATATATACTGTACAATAATAAGGCATATTTATTTATGCTTTATTGCTCTGAATAAATTACAAATTGAGACTTAATCTTCATTGTAACAAACGGTAGCCTTATCGCTAAAAAGCGATCTCTTCCAGTCAACCGGTTGTACATATATATTTTTTTACATTTGTTATTTTGCATTGATAATTATTTTCAAATACAGAAAATTTGAAATTTGAAAAGCATTTTAGAAAATAGCCAATGTATAAATATAACAAACTTATTCGTTTTTTTAGAAATTCAAAATGTTTTTGAAGAAGAAACAGTTTGATTTTTCTATTACATATTATCTACCTACGTATCAAAAAAGTATTTGGAATATTTAAAAAGAATAAAAAAGCCTGTTATTGGAGCGAGATGGAAATAGAAATATAACAAAACAAAACCTCGTCGTCAAAGTGAGGTTTTCGAACGTTCGATATCAATTTTCCAATAACAGAAAAGATTTTTCTGGCTATATCCAAAGACTAGTTTTTTAGTTCTACAGGAATATCTTTATTCCTTCACATGAATTCGACCAAATATCATAGCATACGCTTTTCAACCGAGTTAAAAAAAAGAAGGATGCTCTCAATTCGAATATTTTGCGTTTGTTACCCCAGAACTTTCATCTGGGTAAACCGATTTTGATTATTCGCTTTTTATTGACTGACCGGTTGGCTTGGTTAGTAGTGGCCCTGCCTTCCAAGCCAGAGGTCGTGGGTTCAATTCCCACCCGGAGCAAATATTTGTGTGATGAACACAGATGTTTGCTCTGTGGTGGCTCTGTGTCTGGGTGTTAATTATCTATATATAAGTATTTATTTAAAATTATATATGTATATTTAACAGCCATCTTGTTTCCATAACACAAGCGAAAGCTTAGTATGGGATCACATCGTACCATGTGTGAAAATTGTCCTGAAATATTTACTTATTTATTTATCTGAAAGCTATAGTTTATGCCGATTGGTCCAATTTAAATTGACGATTTAGTGATTAAATTATTTGTTTAAAAAATTAACCTTCTCTTAAAACGTCTTAATTCAAAAACTTCATAATTAAAAGCACGTACAGACAAGTTTAATTTTATAAACTCAAGGAAGATAAGTTAAATAAGCGTACGTTTGTCTGTCTAGACTCTATTATCTCTATTACTCTATCTCTATCTCTGGGGTCATGCGTAGACTTCACTAAGTACTATACATTAGTAGGCTCCTTGAAGAGCTTAAAGCTTAATGGTAACATTATCTTGGAACTAATTTCTAGAAAGTGTTTTAAATGCTTCATTACTTTATCAATTACTAGCTGTGCTCCGCAGTTTCACCCACATTGCTCCGATCCTGAATGTCTTAGCGTGATGATATAATATAACCTATAGCCTTCCTCGATGAATGGGCTATCTAACACCACGAGAATTCTTGAAATCGAACTCTTCAGCTTCAGCTTTATAAAATTAGTATAGATAATTATGCATTTTAAAATGACAGAGCTATCCTTTGAATAAATATTATAGTTACAGTATTATTTTATCTGTGGTCTAGCTCTGCGGCGCGGACGAAGCCACAGGCAAAATCAAGTATTTCTATATCTCACGTGTTATTCTGATGTATAACCTATATCACTGTTAAGTTTCATCAAAATCTGTGCACGTTTTTTCGTGAAAGAGTAACAACCATACATACTCACAAACTTTCGCATCTATAATATTAGTACAATTATATTACGTACGTTGGTCTTAACCCGGATTCAAAGGGTTCTCTGTGTTTTAGTGATCCTAATAGAAAAGCCTGGTTATATACCTAACTTGTATGAATTACAAGCGTTCTAACATTTAAGGTAATTAATCCAAGGACCTAAAATCTTTAACCACATAGGTTATCCACAACTTGACTTACTTAAACTATATATACTACTCTATGATATATTATTTTATGTTTATTAAATAAAGCTGAAGAATTTGCTTGAACACGCTAATCTCAGCAACTAATAGGCGGATCAAAAATTCTTTCCCTGTTGGATTTTTAGGGGATGCTATAGGCTATAATTATTATATTATGTATACGTAGTATGTGTAGTGGAATATACGTAGATATCTCGGGTGAAGCCGGGGCGAACTGCATGTATTTAATAAATTC
The DNA here is from genome assembly GCA_907164685.1 of Colias eurytheme. Taxonomy (NCBI): domain Eukaryota; kingdom Metazoa; phylum Arthropoda; class Insecta; order Lepidoptera; family Pieridae; genus Colias; species Colias eurytheme. The sequence goes on from CAJQZN010021095.1 coordinate 10,718, forward strand.
GAACAAATCTTAATACCATATTTCCAAAGTCAAAGATCTTTACAATGTTAAACAAACCGGACAAATTACTTTCTGGGAAACAGATTAATTCGCCTAACTAATTGGCTTACGGCTTTCATTATCGAATCACTGAATTAGATTTTGAATTAAGTGGCCGAAGATTCCCAATTTTCTTTGAGCCGTGTCAGTGATTACGTGACGAGGTGACCAAGTTTTGATTTAGTTTGACTCTTTATTAATTGAACTCGTGTATTCGACTATATTAAAAAATAAAAGAATCAGTATTTTAGTTTTCAACTAGCTGTTCCCCGCGGTTTCACCCGCATTGCTCCGCTCCTGTTGGTCTTAGCGTGACGATACATAGCCTATAGTCTTCCTCGATAAATGGGCTATCTAACACCGTAAGAATTTTTCAAATCAAGATAGTAGTTCCTGAGATTAGCGCGTTCAAACAAACAAACTTTTCAGCTTTATAATGTTAAAGTATAGATGTGTAAATTGAACTGAACTACACTGACATAGTTAACGTATTACGACTTCCAAACAGCATCTACGAACTTATTTATTAAAATACCAATTTACAATTTACAACAAAGATGTTATTACCAATGTTATTTCTACATGTTATGTAATATTACTACCCGATAATGTCTTGATCGATATCAAAGTGTATCGTCACATGATTCGAAGAAATGGAATATTAATAATATCAAGGTACGATTAACCCTATAGTTCTTCAATGTCTTTCATAATTAGAGTCATTAATTAATAATACAATAATTTAGTAGAATAATCTTTAATTAATTTGTTAAAAGCAATACATACATACTTTATAAACGTAATCTTTTTCTTCTCGTCTCAATTAACAAAGCGGTGAGCAGAAAAATTAAAATTCAAGCGTTTGTATAAAATTGCCAAGTCAGCCAGTTACTATAGAATACAGATTATACAGAAGAGATATTAATTAGATCTTTGTTGAATACGATAATTTTAGTATTCAGTTAGTTCTCTCAATCGATCGAGCTAAACTCAGTTGAGACTTCAATCTGGGTCAAGTTTATGAAAATCCGCTGCGAATCTGTTTTAGTAGATTGCATTATTATGGTGTTATTAATTACTAAGACTGATATTAACCGTTAATTCGACCGATAAATTTGTTTACCTAATACTAGCTGCGCTTCGCGGTTTCACCCGCTTGGCTCCGCTCCTGTTGGTCTTAGCGTGATGATATATATATATATATATATCCTATAGCCTTCCTCGATAAATGGGCTATCTAACACCGAAAGAATTTTTCAAATCGGACCAGTAGTTCCTGAGATTAGCGCGTTCAAACAAACAAACTCTTCAGCTTTATAATATTATTAAAGACTAGCCGCTCCGCGCGGTTTCACCCCCGTGGCTCCTCTCCTGTTGGTCGTAGCGTGATGGTATATAGCCTATAGCCTTCCTCGATAAATGAGCTATCTAACACCGAAAGAATTTTTCAAATCGGACCAGTAGTTCCCGAGATTAGCGCGTTCAAACAAACAAACAAATAAACAAACAAACTCTTCAGCTTTATAATATTAGTATAGATTAAAGATGATATTAATAGTGCTTATTGTAAACTAAATTCGTAATAAAAATCATCCCAGTTATACACAAATTGATTTACTAAAGTTTATTTGGCTCCATTATCATTCGTATTCGACTAAAACCATTAATTACTTTTATTAGACTTGCACACCTAAAATTTCAATACAAAATTGCAATCCATATTTTACTCGATTATTTATTTGATCGCTATAAGAAATATTTTAAACTTTATACGGATTGGACCTTTGTAACGACCGGACCGTCACAAGAACATTACAATATCTCTTAAGGGCCGATTTTTCAATGCTTGGATAAAACTTATCCGTCCAATAAAGTATTACACGATAATATTAAAATGTCACGTAAACTGTCAAATACGGACAGTTAGAATACGTTTTTAAAATGGTAGTTTTATACATTATTCGACGAATAAGTTTTAACCAAGGATTAAAAAATAAGCCCTAAATAAGATAACATTAACGGGAATGATAACTGAAAAAGCAGAAACTATCCCATACCAACATCCTGGGCTCTTTATTTACTTTTCATTTCAGCCGAAGTCGGGTAGTTGTGAATAAAACATTAGGAATTATGTTAACACGCGTCCTGCGAGCGGTACTCGCACCTTGATTAATTCATACCGCCAAACAGGCAGGGTGGTGGTACAACGGGCTGTTATTTGATTGATATTACATTTGACCTTAGAGAAGACTTAAAAAATGAGATAGAAGGGAATTTAGTAGCGTTATATTATCGTATTACTTATCGAAAAACATCATCATCTTCCTTGCCTTACTCCCATTAATTTGTGGTCGGCAAATCTAATACTCATTCTTTTATATTTTGCACTTAGCGAAAACCGTTTGATGAAAATTTACGCAATGAAAGACTATCATAATATAACAGTGTAAAACTTAAGAATAAAGTAAAAATAGAAAAAGTAATAACATTATGCAAAAATCACAATAAAACAAAAGTTCTGTTAACAAAAATAGCATACTAAAGAATTGTTGGTACCATAAAAGTAACAGTCAAATATTCAAAATATTCTTTCTTAATATTTTTAACCCTTTTGAAATGCCCAGTGTACTCGCATCCTAATTGTTTAGACGTAGCAATCCATCAACGTACTGTGATTTGAATGCTTAAAACACGACCAAAAATGTTTACATTACTCAGTTTTAACCATACATTTGCAAGTATTAATACAGCCTTAGTAATCCGTTTGATTTTGGTAAGCGAAAAGTATCTTCGAATAATTTATATTACTGAATTATGTTTCGCAGCTTCATTCTTTGCGATTTATATTGACGTGGTG
>CAJQZN010021098.1:2676-16422 GCA_907164685.1 Colias eurytheme
GTTATGCGCTTACCAACACATTTTGCGATTCATTTTTATATATAAGAAGAAGAAGATAATACGTACATACTTGTAAAAACAGCAGCCGTGACTCGATGAAAAATTCTTGGAATCAATTTTGTTTATTGATAATAATCAAAGCTTGGAGTTTTATTATTTCCTGTAACAAATGAACGTTCAGTGCAATGACGACACTTCAAAATAATTAATAAGGCGCTATCGATAGGTACGGTCAGCATAAAAAGTCGTTTTGTTGGTAAATTGCATTTATTTGCTGACATTATAAAGTACAGTACTTTCCTATTTGTATTACGTAGTTGATATTTACATGTTAAGTGATTGTTCGATCAGTAGCGTGTTACCAACTTGTCTAAACTATCGATAAGTGATCTGGTTTTTGATAATGTCTTTTTACTGTTTTGTAAAGTGAATTTTTGATTTTGTTTGAAGATAAACATTTTTATTTTATAAAAAATACATATAACAAACATAATATCTTGAATCGATATTAAGAAGGTTAGATTGTAACTATGAATCTGCCCATAGATTCAGGTTTAATTTAGGTATCAAATAAACGTAAAATTGACTACTATGATAAGAAATATACCTACTTATTGGCTAAGTTGCCAATTGGGATAATGATTAACTTTGCAATTCATTAATCGATAACCATAAATGCCACGTTAGAACAGTGATGTATCTAAATATGGTCGACTTACTCGTGTGCATCGTTTTATCATCGTAAAATTATTTTACGTTTTATTGTTTGGTAAACAGCCAATATTAGAGATAGTAAAATGATGGGGTTTATGTGCATTTTATTAATAAATTTTAGTATTTCATGTCATGGTTACATTATATAATATTATTTTATACGTGTAATAATAATAATATTATTTTCGCGCTATTCGAAGAGTTTTAATAAGAATAGAAGTCTGTATGACCCAGCTTATTCCAAATTTCATTCAAATCGGTACTATAGTTTAGCCATGAAAGCGTAACAGACAACTTTCGATTTAAAAAACAAATTACATTTGCAAATCGTTAACAAATTCTTATGAGTATCATTAACTATAAATAAACCGTTATATCAGGGGAATAAGAGTAATTGCTTTCATTAAGCGGGAATATTGACGTGGGATTTGAGAACTCGATAAAACGGAACTCTCGCGAGTTAAACTGGAACTTGACACAGTTATTTTTATTTCAGGGAGCTGCGGTAAATACACGAACAAAATTAAGCAGTGGAAAGTGCCCAAGTTCTTAAGGAAACACTCCGACACACCACTGCATGAAATGAAAAAACAAAACTTTAGCGATAAAACCATACATTTCGTGGAATCCGGTGACGGGGCAATACAATCTAATAATGGTTATCATAAAGTGCCCATCGTGATAGAATCTCATGACGCGAAATGCGTCAGGCCATTACAAAGTAGCAGTAAGATAAACAACATTCGGAATCAAGAAATGGCATTATTTGAAAAGGAAATAATTGATATTCGCTCATATTTGAGTCAATCTAGAAGTAATATGTCACCTTTCGCGAGAAGTAGCAGCTACAGATCTCAATATGGAAGGCCTAATATAGAGGTGAGTTTGCTAGGAGTTTGTTTATACCAATTAATTTACGTGATGGTACCATACAATAGTTAGCCGAGTTTCCAGAATAAATGTAAGCGTAGCACTCGCCTACTAGCACTCAATTATTTGTGTGAAGGTTGAATTTAATGAGGAGAGCTAAGGCTTTGGTATACAAGCTGAAAAAGTTATCAATATTATACAATATGTATAGGGTTCAGGACATTTATAAACCACAGAAGTAGGCTATGTTTACGTCGATTTTTAAATTCTTCTCTTTATTGATATTTGGTTCTTATAACTCACTTATATAAATGTAATAATTATTAAGCTTAAGTATGCTAGTCCGGGATACATCGCCCATTTTTGCAAGTGATTACTATCAAGCTAATTTTTCGTGAGTAGCTCTATTTTGATGAGATGCCCAATAATTTCATGTACGAAACTCTCGATTGTGGTAGCTACCAGAGGAAACAAGGATAAAATATTTTGATTTGATGGTTCTCAAATATTAATTACTAACTGAATGTTTTTTTTTTGTTCAATCTCAAGATAATTATCTAAATTATTCGAAAAAATATTTGTCCTACAAAATCTATGGTTTGATCAAAGAGTCCCCCTTTCCAATGTGTATCGATAACGAAGTCATCATAAATGATTACTAACCAGCTGATTTTTTTATTTTCACTTATTTAATACTAATATAATTCAACAGACATATTGTCCTACAAATTGCGTAATAAATATTTGAGAACCGTCATATCAAAATTTTTTATCCTTGTTACCTCTGTAAGCTACCACAATCGAGAGTTTCGTACATGAAATTATTGGGCATCTCATCAAAATAAAGCTACTCACGAAAAATTAGCTTGATAGTAATCACTTGCAAAAATGGGCGATGTATCCCGGACTATGCCATAAAATGTTTTCAATTTTCATGGATGATGCCCATAAATATTCATTGAAATCTTTACGGCAGTCGGCACTTAAGGCATAAATTAATCTCCATAAATTCGATAGATTTTATTATATGAATATACCGCCTACCTACGTTATACTTTGCGTACTACATATGTGACTTTTAAACAGTACTTAATACCTGTACAAGAAAAAGACTATTATACTAAAAAAATGTATGTGTTTTTTTTTTATTTTCATACAATAATTACTTGACATAAATTTACTAAAAACGTTTATGAGAAATCATATTATAAACAGGATGCGTACATAATGTGTAATGACTTCCTACTTTCTACTTCCTACTAATATCATAAACAAAAGTTTAGTTCACACCGAAGAAGCTGTTGGGATACGTGTCAAGTTTTGAAAAGATTGTTGTATTTTAGTATGTATAGGTAACTACCACACCACAGATAATATAATAGGTACCTATTTACTTTATTAGTATTATTACATACATTACTACATACATACTGGTTACCAAGTTAAAACGCGAGTAATGCTCGAACTAGTAAATTATAGGATTACTATAGGCTTAATAACTGTTTATGTTACTTATTCAATTAAGAGCTTCATATCTCTATGTATTTCTTTTGAATCCCTGCACACACATGTGCTAATAACTGTTAAGAATATAGTTAAGAGATATTTTGCTTAATGTTTACTTATGTTTAATGTTTACTCAAAGTGTGGCACTCGGGGACTGCCGCGGTAAAGCTATTGCATGCTATGCCTTCAAGCCACACCTCCGCGCCCGTCGGAGTGGGGAGCGTGAGGTTTTTCGTTACTAAATTTCTAGATTCGGTCCCCGCGCTCAAGGCCCGCGATAGAATCTATGCAATAGCCTAATAAATTTCAGCAGGTCCAATATTAAGCACATGGTCCAATTTTGCCTTTGCCAATTTTTTTGACTTATTATTTTAATCACAGCAGGTACCGGTAAGTCGTGCTCGTAGTTCCACACTAGCTACGCAAGGAGAACTAATCAGGCCAAAGGAACGCAAGTTGAATCTTCCGATTCCACCGAACCAGGTTCGGCCACCAGAAGACATAGTCAGTCTGTGCCCTTCGGTCAATAGCCGCAAGGATTCCGGGATACGGAGTACGAGCAGACGATCTAGTATACAACAACAGGTGAGATTTTGTGTTTTTTGAAGTGAAAACTTCTTTAGCGGCGTTGAGCACTTTTTCTGTAATGTGTATAAAATCTTAAACTCGCGTCAGGACACGTGACCTGATCGAAAAAGCGTAAGACGGATGGATATCACACATGCTCAACATTAATAATCAAGTTTTCACTTCTGCCGGCACTCCCGGAGTGCAACCCGTCTTTTTTATTTTTATATTATAGCTGTGCAGTTACAGTCTGTGATTGACTGTACAATTCTGGGAGGCATTCCTTTCAATATGTAGGTAAATTACATAGATTTAAGTAATTTTTAAGTGTAGTATTTCCAAGTAATAATAAACCTTTAAAAAATATAGGTAGTTATAACTAAAAGTAAATCGATCGTAAGAGTTTATCTCGTGGTTGCTTGGTTCGAAATGAACAAATCTTCATCTGTTGGATAGACAATTTATTGGGCTATCATGATATTGACTTTATTCCTAAAAACGTGATAAAGGCTGCATATTTTTTTCCTTTACTACTGCAATGATTTTGATGATAGTTTCACGGTCACCGGAAATGAACAATAATAATATTATGTAATCGAGTAAAAACTTAACACTGTTATGTCCTGTGGTTATGTCAATTCAATTTATTGTTTCGAACCTACTGGATGCTTATAGATATTTTGTTTATTTTTGATATCGTAAGATCAAAAACATGTTCTGAAATTTTAAAAGTCATTTAAAAATATCACTTATATTGAGCGTACATAAAATTCGTACCTGATTTTAAGTATCATGCTTATTTGTAATGTGCAGAAAGGCAATAAAGAACTTTGTACGTATTCATTCTAATTAATTTAAGACTTTTACCTGAACATTATGCCGTTACAAAAATATGCTCAATTACAACGAAGTATTTTAAAAAAGGTGAAAAGAAGATTTCGATTTAAACTGTTTTCTTTTGTTAGAACCGTGTTAACTTCATTGGCAGGCTATATATTCATATATACAATATAACCTTTGTTGAAAATAATAAACTAAATATTTGATAAACAATAATAGACTTCTAATAATAGAACCTTCAGTGTGTTGGTCTCATTTGAACCATTATCTTATTAATTGTTAACGGCACTAGAACAAATACGTATCTTCCTTGAGAAGTGTATGTATTAACAAGTAAAACGAAAATAATAAATCATACTCCTTCAAAATCTTGCACAATTCACATTGCATATTTATTTTTGTATCAAAAGAAACATTTCGTAGTATAAATATTTACACTACCCGTGAACTTGTTGAGATTTATATTTAGATATCTAATCATAATGAACACAAGTCGTGTCCGTGTTTATCAAATGAGAATTTGTGAAAATTTCAGATTTTCGCGCTAAATCATGTTTCGTTGGCAACGTCCCAAGTGGATATAATGCAGCACCGCGTTTCCGGCTACTATACGTCGAGCCAATCGTCTCTCAACGACGTGCCTTCTCGAACGAGGCTCCCAGCGCCACTTAACGAACAACAAGTCCAATCCCTACAGAAACTAAGAAAACAATCCGATCTGCAATTAATACGATGCGTTCAAGACAACGCAAGGTCCGGGATCAACTATTTTGTCCAACCTCCCCTTAATGGTCTAACTCTATGCTTCAAACAACCAGAAATGGAGAGACTTTATCGCGATAAGGCTCACAGAAGTGACGACTGTGAAGACTTTCCACCCACCCTTACAACCTCGCGATACAATACCGCATTAGACATTCTGGTATCATTAATTATATTCCTAATCGTTGCTGCTTCTATTGTAATAGTTTACAAAGAGTGGCGATATTCATTAGGCTGGTTTATTCTATTTATGACAATGGAGATAATGGCCATATCGTTATGCGTATACAGGCACTATTTAAAATGGAGGACGAAAAGTGACCCTGAAGATATAACGACTACACTTAGAAGATCTGTAAAAGTTTTCAGGAAACTATCAAATTGGTACCCTTGGCATTTATCTGGGAGTTTATTAATAAGCCTACCCGTATTAGCGGTTCTAGTGAATTTTTCTTGCCAAAACACGACACTAACTATTTTAAAAGGCAAACAGTCCTTTTATGTGTACCTATTAAATGTGAGTATTGTACATTTTTGTAACTTCACACAAATGAGCTGGCTCGTAAAAAACGCTCTCGTAACTTTATATGCGGGTCTGTTTCTGTTCCTTTCCTTATTAGGTTGTCGCGAAGTAAATACTCAATTTTTGAATTCTGATATTAATTCACCTTTAAACCTAGTTGCTCAAAATAGTACAATTTTAAATGCTACTATGCTGTTAGAGGAATTGTTTGAAGGTAACAGTACAAATGTGTTTAACGCCGTTCAACATGAGATGCATTTGCAAGAATTGTATTTAGATGTTGCGTTATTATTAATTTTAGTGTGGTTTTTGAACAGAGAATTCGAAATCAGCTATCGGCTCAGTTTCTATAGTAATGTGGTTGCGAATCGCGATAAACAGCGGGTGCAAAATATGAGAAATCAAGCGGATTGGTTGTTGCACAATATCATTCCCCGACACGTCGCTGAACAATTGAAAAATACGGCTAAATATTCTGAAAATCATAAAGATGTCGCTATTATATTCGCCAGTATAGTTAACTTTAATGAAATGTATGACGAGTCATATTTGAAAGGGAAAGAATACCTCCGCGTTCTCAATGAACTCATAGCCGATTTCGATGAACTGTTGGAGAGGCCACAATTTCAACACGTTGAAAAAATTAAAACGATCGGTAGCACGTTTATGGCAGCTAGCGGTTTGAATCCAAACTTGAGGCAATCTTCACAGTCGTGTCACGAGCATCTGTATCAATTGATGGATTTTGCTTTAGAGATGCAAAAAGTTGTTGAAAATTTCAATCAAGATTTGCTCGAATTTGATTTCATTCTTCGTATAGGGTATAATTTTGGCGATGTCACGGCGGGTGTGATCGGCACGACAAAATTGTATTACGATATTTGGGGAGACGCTGTGAATATGGCTTCTCGTATGGATTCCACGGGCGTAGTGAAGAGAATACAGGTAGGAGAGGCTTGTATTCCTGTTTTATCGACTAGATACGACTTTGAGCCGCGCGGTAGTGTGTACGTTAAAGGCAAAGACAATATGAATGTCTATCTCGTTATTGGTAAGAAGGATACGTAGGTAGGGGAACTATTTCTAAAGAAATGTAGCATCTGTGATTTGACTATTTATATTTAAATTAAATATAATAATAAATTAATAATTGGTGTATTATATAGGATGTTTTGCTTTATTTATTTATTGCGTGCGTTAACGGAATGGTATGGGAGAAATACTCTGCGAACTTAATCAGCTATTTATATTTATTGTTCGATCAGAGGTTACGTGACAATTATTACATAACTAATAATCATATAATAATAACGTTTGAATAATGAATATGCTTGAAACTCATTATTGTTTTTTGTATGATAATAATGTTAAGTGCTTGTGTGACCAGTGTTCTAGTCGGCTATCCTATACAGTTTTGGAGTATATTCATGTTCGTATTTATTTGTAACTAAATGAACTGAAACATTTAAAATTGTAATTTTAAACCTTTCTAGGTCTATGTATATATCTGAATTGTATAATTTGTGTTCGGTCATCTGTGCTATATGTATATTATAAGAAATAATATACCTTGTTAGGAGAAATTTATACAAGTTTTTTGTATAATTATAAAATTATGATATTAAATTATATATTATAAAAGTATTGGAATTGAGTAACAAATAGAATGAATATTTAAAAGAAAATATTTACCTTTGTAGCGAATAGATAACTAATATATATGTATTGAGAATGTAAATATTTACGCATAGGGGATCTTTCTTGGTTTGTAACAATTTTGTAGGGCTTCAATGTAATGTTTACCATTATATGTATGAAAATGAATTAAGTGCTTCACTTTAAATGAATTTGTAGACGATACATTGTAAAATTATATTTCATTTGGGCTAATTTTATACCTTGAACTTTGTACATGTATGTATTTTAAAGAAACATAATAGCTATAATTAAACCCTTTACTTATTTTTCCGATCATTATTATTAAAAATTATATGTTTATAGTTTTGGTTCACATCCCATTTTATGTCTCGAGAAACTGCTCTCAGTTTTATTTAATAACTTTTTAATTACATTCGAATAAACTAAAATGTTTTTAAATCTTTTTGAATGTAATTGTAATTATATGAGAATGCTTTGTTGGAATTTTACAAACTTATTACTATATTTTGTATCATGGCCATAAATATACACTAATCTAGGGTTATAATTTTATTTTTGGGAAATAATAAACAATAGGCACAATATTGGTGGGGATACTAGTCACCACCAAAGGCACAAATAATTATATTTTATAAAGGTGTTTAAATTAATTTCTTTGTTTTTTTTTTGAATAATTTGTATTTCTTTTTATTCATATTCATATCACTAATTAAAAAGATCATTTCATTAGTCAGGAGATATAAAACATCTGTTGATAAAAGACGTGTAATGACGTTAAAAGTGAAACTGTTTTACTCGTACCATTTTAAATCATTCTAAAATATTGAAAGGAAAAATACAGTAGCTCAATTTTTGAAGCAGACATTTAAAATTGTTGATATTTATTTTCAAGGGCAAAGTTAATTATTCTCGTAAAAGTGATATTAGTCAGTGACATCGATATTTTTTTCTATATCTAACATTTTCATTATACTTACATATAACTAAATACAACGATTTTTTGCATCATATAGCGTTTTTGACGAAGCTGGTTACTGGTTAGTTAGGTTACCAAATTTTTTATACTATGTATTTATATTTACAACGTATTAAGTAACTATGTCTTACTTGTGTATTTATTTTATTATATAAAATACAAGAAATATTCTAATTTGTATCTGTGGGCAAATTTGATAGAAAATATTTTTAAATCATATTGTTTGTAATTTTAAAGAATTTGTTAAAAAATATCCGAAAAGTAGCGTTTAAATGTTATACGTGTGTAAAAAATGTGATACCTTTTGCCGTATATGGTCATTAATGTGTAATTCATATAGATTTTAAGAATGCTTGTGCCTGCTATCAAATTTACACATTTGCTATGTTATGTTTAATTATATTTTTTATAATAGTACTTTCACAGTTACATTCTTGCCATAATGTATATTAATCGATTTTACGTGTTTATTTTTCATACTTCTTACTTTTTGGACATTTTAATATTTATTTAAACACTATTTTATGTTTTGTGAGATGTAATTATTTAATATCTATTAAAAATAATAATTTATTTAAAGGCGAAGTATGTTTATATACCAACATGTTATTAATATCTGTACTGTTAAATACGATTTCTGAGGTGTTAGAAATTTATTATTGATCGCTCTAATATATACATGAAAACCTTATGAAAACTTTTAAAAATTTGTAGTAAAACCTAAATATTTTCACTGACAATTTCTGTCTCTACGAATTGATAAGTATATGATCTTCTAACTTATGACGAAAGCCTTACTATACATTCCACTTGTATTTATAAATGCCTTCAAAATGTCTATTTACTCTTGTAATGTAAACGATGAAAATGATCGTCAATGATGATGTGTATAGAGCTCGAATATTGAAAATGTTGTATTCAAAGAATGTTGGACCAAACTTGTAAGCTCTCATGAATTTAATCAAACGACATAATTTGATTGTATAAATTAGGATTATGGGTATTTCTCAGTATATTTGATGTCATATCAAAGCCATTTTTGTTAGACGGTTTTTTAAACAATTTTATATGAATTTTACTAAAATTATATTTCCACTGATTTGTTATTCCCCAATGATTTGGTCAAGATAAAAGTGTTCAACAATCAAATAATGTCGTTTGATGTTAAACAAGTGAATTATATAAATATTTGTAAATAGTCGGACCCTATTGCTATTTCTATACATACAAGCTAAAATGACTCTCTTGATATGTTTATTTCTCATTATACCTACTTTATATTTTTCCAAACTCTAAAGCGAATATATTATGTGTGAATAAGTGTTGTTATCATTTATTAATGATCCCTCTTTATCGTTCGATCTCTAACATATTACTTACTTATTAGGTTCCATATACATAATCTAAATCCTATGATGGTAAGAGAAGTAAATAACAAACTTAGCCTGAAACTTGTAGAACTAACTTTCAGGGTGTCATATCAGTTTTATATGTTACTTTCTAAAAAAACAAGAACCTTTTATACAATAACGAATATATTTGTTTTCACAAATTATATATGATAGGACAATGTATTTAGTTGTAGACATATACTAGCTACATCTATAGGTACAGCAATAGTTCATTATGTAACACTAGTATTGAAAGTCTTATTCAAATGCTCATAAAAGCAAACTTCAAAATATTTATATCTATTTGTCGACTCCATTGTATTTTACTCGTGCGCTATTTTCTATTGTGCCCATCGCAGAAACATTGTAGGGATTTCTAAAGCAATTACAATGGGCATTACTCTAAGTGGTAGTTTTGGTGAGCTTTCTGCATTGTACCTACGTTAGTTGTTAGCTAAATACTTGCATAGATTTGGTTTTCTTCATGTATTCGCTGGACAAAGAAAGTATTGTTTAAAGAAATGATTTCGCAGTCGAATAAACGACACATACTTTAAAAGCTTTATTATTGCTATAACACACAATACATGAAAAAGTCTTAAAATATTTTACGGCACTTGTCAATGTGTTACCCTAATGGTACCTAACATCAATGATCAAACATGTAGATATAGTTCTTACATAAAGAAAAGGAATTTAAACATTAAATAATTGAAAATTTAAAAGCACTCAGCAGTAGATAATTTACTGACACAAAGCTTCGACATCAACAACATACCTAATAATACATATACCGCATCTATAACATCTTTTCTTCTACCGAACTATGCTTATTTTGCTATTTTATTTTCCAACATTTTGCTCGTCTATTTTTTTATTTTTATTTCCATCGTTAGAAATCGATCATCTTTCTGCACGTAGGGTAGGAGTATTCCCTAAAAAGCTCAAACTCGATTGATGGGATTGTCGCTCCAAGCGAAGTCGTCGTCAGTGAAAGCATAGATCATCCAATAGAAAAGATTGAGCAAAGCGAACGAGGCGGGAAATAAGACGCGGGCCGCCTTGTCGATGTGGGACACGCTGTTTATGTGACCGCGATTACCTGGGAATAAAATCATTATGATACTATTTAATATTTATCGTGATTAGCTTTTGTTTCGCTTATAAATAAAATATAAAAACATGCAATAAATACGTGTTAATCCAGGGTATCAAGTTTCCAAACCATATTCAGATCAGATCAGAGATAGGCAAAATTTTGTTATGCTGAAATAAAGAATTTCATTGCGCAGTGCGCCGGCTTATATTCTCACCTATTTACCTTGAAAAACATCCCTATTATCTTCTTATCTAACTTGTACATATCGATAGTATTTTGCAGAAATAAGGTGAAATAACTTTACCTGCTTCCCTTTGTCTCTGCCTTCTATAATTATCATCACCCGCCAAGCAGTACAAAACCTGTCGCCACTTGGGAACCCGGTTTTCTGTCTGCGTCATCCGCTCCATCGTCAGACGCACTGATGGTTGCTCCTCTTGAGGTTGTGGTAGGTCACTCTCCGAACTGTTGCTTTGTGCTTGGAATGATAGACTCTGGAATATAAATGGGTTGAAGGGATAGTTTAGTTTAAAAATATGTATATACCTAGAGACATGTGGATTGTGGGTATAATACCTAAATGGATAAAGTCTTATTCTGAGTAGGTACCTACTTCTAAAAATGGAGCTACGTAAGTTGTTTTATGAATATGTAGTATAAATGATGTCAAGGTTTATTCCCTAAATGAAAATGTGGATCGTCTTCTTTAAAAAAATGAATAGGAACGGAAATGTAGGTACTTTAAAGCAAGTAGATATAAGTACCTAGCTGAAAAAACAAACTTCCATGGCCCACGTTTGATATGCCCCTAGCATTTTTACAGGAAGCAAAAAACCGTTCAATGGTAATATAATTATGTGTTCCCCAATCCTTTTTTCATAAACGGGATAAAAGCTTTTAAACGATATAACTCAATCATTCGACCTTTTTGAAATATGAAATATTGATTCACGCTCTTTGCAAAACATTAATGTTCACGCTGTTATTAAAAAAAACAGCAAAGAAAAGCAGTAGGTAGTTTATCTTCGAACTGATTAGCACACTGCGTGTTGGACCCGTGTCCCCACGTATGCCTTCCAAAGGACCAGGTACCTTCCTTATGATGGTACTCGAGTATTATGGAAGTGAGGTACAGATAATAAAATACTATAGGTACTATAATAGTGAGCAAAGCTTTGAATAACTTACGAAGTTATTAGCAGAGCGGCCGGAGCTCCGCCGCCTCGCTGCGAGCTGCCGGGCCGCGTAAGCGTCTCCGCCCACTTCTTCGATTAATTCCTCCCATTCCGAATCGTCGATTACTATTTCACCGGAGCCCACCTAGATGTGATTGCTATGACTAGGACGTTTCGTTCATAGTTTGGTTGAAATTACATTTGCGTATAAAATGGAAGAAAGCCAGAAAACATACCTATTTAATGGATGGAACGATGTTTAAGAAGTTTGGTCAAAATATGTACTTACCTACGTCTCTGTGTAGACAAAAGTCTTAAAAAATAAATTATTCACCAATTATGATGAAGTAAGTATAAAAAAGTTAAATATTACCTACATGTCCTACTTGTTACTATCACAAGTCATCGTAAGAAAATATCAACAAAAATTTGCACGCTAAAATAGACAATAAACAAAAATGAGTTGGTACCTTAGTGAAATAATGTACTCCAGCGAATTCCAGCAACGTAGCGATACAATAGAAGAAGCTCATCAATAAGAACCAATCTAGGGCAGTTGCGTAACGCACTTTCGGGAGATCGGTCCTTGAATCTAGACTTATTGTGGACAGAGTCAACACAGTGGTTATTCCCAGACCGACTCGATCAGAAGTTGCCTGGAACAAATGTTAATTAAAAAAAAAAGCTAACACATTTTCCTAAATTACACCGTACATAGCTGAAAACTAATTTTCGCCTAACAAGATGAAAAAACTGTATTAATACTATTTACTTTACAAACAAAAAAAAAAAACAAAATGAATATTGATTCAGTTGTTCCAGAGATACCAAAGACACTAGCACAGACACGTCGAACTTATAAACCCCGCGTTTTTGCATCGGGGATTAAAAATCATAAGCCATTACGTTCATAAACTACCAGAATCCGTGTTGATTCTCACCTCTCGATGTATCCAAAACGACACCCATGAGAGCACAACGATCAGTATGCACGGCACGTACACTTGAATGAGAAAATATCCCGTGTGCCGCTGAAGATTAAACGACACCTGGAGCACCGAGAAGTCACCTGCACGTAATATTCAGATGTTATTGCGACATTAACATTGCTCAGATTTATGTGGCCACTTTGTAATCATGTCCTGTCATGGTAGAGGGGCTATGGAGCTTTAGATTAATTTTAAGTCCATACTTATTAGAATAAGGTAAATGGTCAAAATTCTGTTCCTGGAATTTGGTTATTTTATAGTCATGAAATTTGAAAATACGGAGGCGGATTCTAAGTACACGAAAGTATTTTTACATCAAGCATAAGCAAAGTAAATAATATTTCGACGCACTCAGAAGGTAATTGTAAGCACTTTTGGCAAATCTGTATCTTTACAAAGCGTAAAAGCCGATTCGTGTCATCGGCGACGATGAGCGCCTCAAATACATTTTCTTCATATTTGTATTTCGTTCGGGAACTTATTAAATAAAATTTACCCTTGAAAGCATACTAACAGTGACGGATATATAGAAAACCAGATTTAGTAAAATCGTCCATTTTAAATCCCTACCTACTAAGTTATAGAATCACGTTATGAGAAAATTCATGTTTTTTTCAAAAAAAAAAATATATATCTAAAGGATAATTTATAGGTACTTACCTATACACAATAAGT
>CAJQZN010021101.1:627-11426 GCA_907164685.1 Colias eurytheme
CGTTCTCGAGTTATGCGCTTACCAACACATTTTGCGATTCATTTTTAAATATAAGATTATTTATATCTAGCAATTAGGGCGGCCGTACACGGACCGCTCGAGCAGTTTCTATTTCCATACTACACAACATAAGTTGGGTTAATAGTAGGTATCAATAAAGCAGCCAACTATCTCTTAGTTAGCTATGTAACAAAAAGTGTATATGTAACTGTATATGTGCGAAAAAATGATAAAACACATTTATAGAAATAGTTACTAAGATAATATAATGTGGTATAATTTTATAAGAAATTAAACAT
The DNA here is from genome assembly GCA_907164685.1 of Colias eurytheme. Taxonomy (NCBI): domain Eukaryota; kingdom Metazoa; phylum Arthropoda; class Insecta; order Lepidoptera; family Pieridae; genus Colias; species Colias eurytheme. The sequence continues at coordinate 927 of CAJQZN010021101.1, forward strand.
TTGATCATGAAACAATAATTTTCAATTTTGTTTAACTTCACATCGCAATTCATATTCTTACTCGGAGCTTTTAAACATTACTTAGTACGAATTCGCAAAGTATATATACAGACTCCCAAAATTAAGCTAAAGTCAAGAAACGCTGAAGCATAATTGGCTGCCGAAACTTTCTTCGTGTAATTAAATAGTTTTAGAACTTTTAAGTTAATTGAGACAAAACATATGAAAACAAAATGTTTTCATCATCGAAATATTTTACTAAGTATATTCTGATAAACATTTCTAAATACACTAATATAAAACTAAGTATTTTTTTTGAAAAATACAAAAATTAACATTTTCATCAAAGCATTGAACATTCATGAACATTGTCTAGAAAACTAAGTAATTGGCATGATCAGAATTCTATACTAAAATGTTAAAAAGATCGCAATATTAAGCATCTAATCGTAGTAAAAACGTATATCTTATCTCAACAAATACAATGTATCGTAGCTAATAACTTAATTCTGAATAAACCTTATTCGCAGAGTTCACGCGACAGAGACTAATTCAATCAGAGGGTGTTTTGCGTACGTGCATTTTGTGTGCTTTTCGATAATCGAAATCCAATTTTGGTTTAACTCGAAGCTAGTTCAACAATTTCTCACTTTTCAACTCCAATAATTGACAGTTACTTTATGTTTTCTGATATTTTAGCTTTTTGTTTCTTGCTGTAACAACATTGTTAACATTTTTGTTGAATTTTATATTTAGTTTTATAACATTCAAATGCAATTGCTTGAATTATAGAGGCAGGATTCGAACCTACGTCTTTCTGCCATTCCGGGGCGTAGTCTCACCCGTGATCTGGCCTGAGCAAATATTTCGCAAAAAAAATCTCATAAAGATGAGATCTAGATTTAAGTTTAACAAGATTTAAGGCAAGCAAATCTCATTACAAAAAAATGTAATGACATCTTAATACCCAAAATAGAATATTTCTCTTGAATTGCGTTAATCTTCTTATATTTTTTCCTAAGAAGTGTATTTACAGCCTTATAAGAACATCTCATACACAATAAAATAATATTCAGTAACTGTAGAGTCGATATTCGACTGTGCATTGATTCGAAATGTAATCATCGAATATGCTTGGTTAATTTCAATGTAATAATTGTATTGACAGTTTCCATTCACGTGCTCGCAGCGTTATATCCTTATTTAAATAAAAAGTGACATTTGTTCATCCATTATTCTTAACCCAATTTTCGTTGGTTTTGTTAAGGCATTGTGAATATATTTTATGTAACTGTTTTTTGCATTTTTAATATTTAAAAGAAACATTTTGTTTGAGTTTTTTTACCAATATGCAAGTGCTAAGCTTAAAGCTCATTATTACCTATACAAAACGATTATGACCGAATAAAGAGTATCACAATCTTGAGAAGATGTGATAGAACCAATATTTTCAATTACGAATCTATTCCTAATGCTATCTTTTATGTTTTGTTTAAGTCTAGTTCTAAAGCCCCGTTTCAATCTTGCAAATTAATTAATTTAATTGAAAGTTGTTTATAAAGATATAGTACTATTTATTAAGCATTAGCTAAAATCTCTAAAAGAAATCCATTAGAATAATTGCTGATAAAGATACTTTACGTAAAAGCTTTATAGGATGTATGAGAATGTAACGCCTATAATAAATGAAGCGTGGGCTGTACGTAAAATTATTTATCTGTTGGCAACATGTTTCTGAACTTTATTTGCCTGTAACAACTGTAATACCAAGTCAAACAAGTCCTTATAAAACATTTTTTCGTAATATCAAAACATCGATACCTACTAACAAAACAGTTACTTTACAAATGCTACTGCTACTACTTACTACATAGGTTACTACCTCTACTCAAACTCAAACATTAATTTATTTTATGGGACATGTTCTAGAAGCATCATAAAAACTCTTAATATGAAATAAAAGTTTTTGCATGGTTTTCGCGAGTCAAACCGCGAGCAAAACTAGTTCTTTAAACAAGCAGAATAGTGTAGTATATGGTAAATCCATATAGGAAGTGGACACAAGCGCTGGGAACGTAATCGTAAATTCAGTTTTGGTATGAAATTGCTAGACTTAATGACTTTTCGGTTTTAGACTCCAATTGATTTCAAACGATGCAAGAATTCAATGAATAACTTGAATCTATCTGACAGAATGAGGTCGTGCTGTCCAAAAATATTGGTACAGTTTTAAAACTGTTGAAGTAATGTTATTTGCTCGATAAAGGCTTATATTGTTTTGTATTTAATTGCCTTTATTGTTGCTATTCTTAATTTTATAACTGTTTTTACTATTGATATTTAAAATATGCAATGAATTCATGTTAAAACGATTAGATATTAACACTTTACGCTTCATAAATTTATTTAAAATTAACAAAGTTTGAACTAAATTATCATGATACAAAACTAAACAGAATAACTAGTTTTAATAAACTTATACATTTTATTAAAATTTAGTTAAATGTTTGTAATAAATACACTTTAGCTATTCTGAGAAATTGCTAGAGCGGAGGCAAAAGCAAAAGTTCATATTACTTGCTGGTTAATGGATTTAATGTGTTTTCTAGTTCGGCAACTTTATTATCTGTTGCTGATAGGATAATTGGCGAGCCCGACGCTTGCAGGACTCAAAATACTCACCATTGCAAATTTTTAAAAGGAATTTTAAAAATATTAAGGTATTTCTTTGTAAAGATAAGAATAAATCGATTTAATTATGGTGTTTGTATTGTTCAAAAAAAGCTAAAAGTTTTTTTTTTTTATTTAATATACTAATTACTCATACACAACTCTATTAAATTCACTCATAATTGACACAAATTAACATTTCATGCGTATATATTCCAACTTCCAATAATTATATTCTTAACTAAGTATAATAATTATATAATAATATTAACAGTTACAGATAATCCATACAATGCAGTGAATTCTTATACACACTGCGTCATCATTAACGAATAAGCTTGGACATTGTTTATCTGTCCGATAGATGCCTTCGTTAGACAAGGGAAAATAAATGCTAGAAAAGTCGCTTTTCCCATTTCCCCTACGTGACCTGCGGTCGGTCTGGCGAGTTAATGCTTAAGTACACATGGGAAAGTCAAGCCGGATCCGTTGTTAACGTTACTAGCACTCGTTTATTCTACGATCTGGAACAATGACGTCTTATAGCAGTATTATTTCTAGTGTGCGAGCGTGATGGCGCTAGACGACCTATATAGCGCTGTCGTTTTTCCACACTGGAAATAATACTGCTTTAATATATGGTATGTGAACAGCCACATAGTTCTGAGGGCAATTGGCTTTAGGTTTTGCATTTTCTTGGACGAATAATGGCTAGCATAACAATGTATTTCGATATGTCTGAGAAATTCTATTTATTTTATGACAAAAGGTTTGTGCATACTTGGATTTTACCTCGTTAGTTAGTCTGTTAGTTGCATACACATTTGTTTTGAAGAATGTTGAGTGAAGTTGTGCCATTATTAAAATACCATAATAATTTATTTACTTAATTAATTATCCTATTGTTTCATTGAACCAAATTTTGATAAATGTTAGTCACTTTCCCACAATTAACTAATATCATTCGTTTTCTCGTTATAAATATTCGCCAATTTGTTTAGAACTTCATATACATAGTTTCATAACTATTTTTTTATCTAATATCTAGGAGATTAAAAACACTGTTAATTAACTTCTATAAACACTCTCCTCACTATCAACGCGGATTAAAGAAAAATATTTATCTAAAGCATTATTTCTCAAACAAATTTGCACAGCAAACAGCTCTCCACATTTAAATTGTTATAAAAACTTAAGCTCAAAATGGAGCGCCACAGGAAAGTCAACTAGAAAAAGTACTCGGCGAACTGATCCGATGAATCCCACTTGAAAAAGGAGTTATTTCTATTAGTTGGAAGTTCACTCGCTCGGATTTAAACGATGTACTACTAACCACTTTTTAGTTTAGAGTTTTCGCGCTTGATTTGTTTTAACGAAATAGGAAGTTGGAGACTGGCCTCTGCGGAGACCACTTCAGCTTTGTACATTTGGACGTATGACCAAAAGCTCGTCCAGCTTTTTCCAGTCCGCTTTCACGGTAAGTACTTTTAATGTCGTTTGCATATTTCCCAAGTGGCCATATAAGTTGAAGTGTTGTGAACAAATTGGAAAAATAAAACAGCTATTTGGCATTCCAACAAAACTCTGGTTTCAAGGAAATATACCTGAAACACAAATATTTTATATTTCCTCAATTGAATTACTTATGGTCAATTGTTTTTCCGGAAAAACATAAAAATAAGTTAGGTAATTATAAAAATCTATGTCAATATTTAAGCAGAATGTAGTTATCATGAAAAAATAGCATAAGGAAAAGCAGTTAGATTGAAAGATAGGTTTCAGTCTTGATTAACACGTACACTATTTTTTCCCGGTTACAATGCGAGTGAAGCCTTGTGATTGAGCTAGCTTTACATGCAATATATTTATAGATTTAATTAACAAGATTTCAGCTAACACAGTACAATTTTGTATATCAGCATCCCACCCGATTTAACTTCGATACTGTAATTTCATATCGTATTCCTAGAAATATTTACCTCTAAAGTACCGCAATTCTAATCCCAGAGGTGTAATTGTTTCAATGATGTTTTTAGAGGAAGATTTACATTATACGGAACTTTTATTGTATTTACTTTTTGTTTTATTACAATATAATATTTATGTTATTCTTTTTATTTTCTATCTTTACCTACTGCAATTATAAGATACACATTTTATAAGATACTCTCTATGCTATAATTGATCACATGAAATAAAATATACAAAACTTACCAAATTTCACATCACATTAAATAACTCAAAAGTACCACTTTACCCTAATTTGAGTAACTCAATACTCTTCCTATCGCATACTCCAATCAGGCATATATAAATAAAAATCTCAGATATTGTTAGGAAAATTGTAGCAAGCCCTTCACTTGGAAACAATTTACGAACACGTTCCTCATTTCTCGTTCGTTCCTCGTTTATAATTGATCACGAAACAAAATATATAAAACTTACCAAATTTCACATCACATAAAATTACTCAAAAGAACTCACTTGTTTTCTAATTTGAGCAACTCAATAGTCAATACCCGTCTTATCACATACTCCAGACACAATAAACAAAAATCTCAAATATCGTTAGTAAAATTGTAGCAAGCTTACAACAGCCCTCCACTCGGATGGAAACAATTTACAAACACGTTCTCGTTTCCATTTATCTTCAACATCTGCATGTGTAACAATTATTTTTTGTGTCACAAATCCATTTACTTACTCTCTCGAGTACTTCAAGTACACAATAGTATGTTATTTGAATAAAATGTTTTGTATAAATACACGTAAGTAATGGTGGCTTAATATATTATTATGTACTTTGTTACGTTACCTTGTTATATACAGTGATAAACAAATTCTAACATTGTCCCTTATTCGTTGGGGGAATAGTATTCAAAAGTTTTTTTCTTTGCATTTGAGGATAATCATCTAATTTATAATAATAGCTAATGTTGAAGCATTATTTACTGGAGGAAAAAAGCAAATAAAAATTCAGTATACTTTTACACTCTTTATAAATCTGAATTTCAGGTGATAATTAGCATAGCAAAACCATTGTATTGAACAAAAGCTAAGCTTATAAATTAACTCAAACATAGCGACCTGCACTGCGTAAAAGCAATTTACAGTATTTCTAAATTCAATCAACAAACAATGTATGTAATTTAGTCGATTCAACCCCAAAAACCGATTTCATGATAGTTTAGTCCGATACACAAATCCTATTAAACCTATCTAATTGAACATGCGTATTATATTAAAAGGGTGCAGCATATGGTGTAAATTTAATCTTCGATATATGGATGTATGATGTTATGATCCAACTTCATCGAGCTTTAATATTATCGGGATAAAAAATTACAATGTGATAATATAATTTATAACACATAGATGTAACACTGAAATACAAATAAATCTATAATTAACCCTTAAATTGATTTCGTCCGTTTTAAAGGACATAGTATTTACACACATGCTGGCGCTGTTACAGTAGACCTAGGCATTTCCAATTGGTATATTGGGAAGGTACTAGCTATGTCCTTCGCGTACATGCAGGTTTCATTAGCGAAGCGAAGTACAGTCGCGAATGGTGATCATTTGAAATTTGCAAAAAACGGATCTTTTGACTCTCCTGATAAAATTGGTAATAACTGTAAGTATTTTGGCTATTTTGCTTATAATGTTATATTATTAGTTAGAATACGATTGTAATTATAGTATTTTGACATAATTTTTACATATTTTACAATATTTTGAATAAAAATCTTAGTTTATTTATGATGTCCTATAAAACGGACGCTGACAACTTGGAGTATACACTAGGGTATTCTTCACATGTCCTATGTAACGGACGTTGCCAATAAGGCCCTCCATTTTCAACGTCTTCATTTTGATATATTTTTCTCTATTTTCATTATGTTTTACAGGAGCATGACTTGGCAATCAATAAAAAATTCCCTCACTACCTCTGGCGGAAGCTGAAGACTCTAATATTGAGTTGAGATGACGATATCGAAGGAATTGTAGACCTACGGGAGTGATTTCACTATGTTAACAGTGTTAACCATTTACCCCCAGCACCATACCTCCGGAATTATACGACATATTGATTTGAGACACAATGAAGACTCAAAAATTCAGAATTTTTTCCATCAACAAAATGTTATTGCTGCAGAATTACAACCATTACATGCGGTGCCAGATGAATCTTCCCTACTTCTCAGTAGTTCTTCAGCCACAGCATCATGTTACTTACCAGAAATACCACCCAATATTTGAAAATTTAAATAATAATACCTTACCAATTAAAAAACTGGCAGCAAATGGATATATATGCCAAAGAATCCAAAAAAAAGCGATTCAAATTTCCTGTTTGTTTTGGTACTTCAGGCATGGTATACGACTTCTTTGCATACGATGAAGCAAACACATTACAATCTGTACAATTTAGTGAATGGGAGGAGGACTTTCTTGGTGTATTAGAATAAGTTCTCAGGCTATGTAATACTATTTCTATTCCAATTCTTATCATATTCTTATGCTGTGACTTTTGATAGTGTCGTTTTTTAAAATCCATTATTTTTAACGATATCGTTAAAGTTATAACCAATATTTTAAGACAGATGTTTGAAAAGCTTATACTAGAGCGTCCTTAATTATAATTTGATAATAATTTTGAATTACAGAGTTGAAAATGTGCATTGTATATATGTACCATGGTTGCAGGAATAATGTGCAATGTCCGTTATATGTGACGGTTCGAACATGTACATATAATTGGCAATGTCCGTTTTATGTGACATAGTGAAAACAATAGAAAAAATTAAAATTTTTAACTTTTTTTTTCATTTTCCTCTTTTCTATCCTAATTCCAACACATCCTCCAAATTTGGACATTATACACACAAGTTATCTAGGGGTGACAATTTAAGGGTTAAATAATTTTTCCTAAAAACAATGTAAAAATTAAAAACCTAAGAAAAGCATAACACAACTGAAAAATAGAAAATAATATATTACTTCCACATACATGACGTTAAACAAAAATAGATTCATTGCTTGGAATCCTACGATACCCTACAATATGCCTACAATACACATAATAAATGATGCAGTTATTTAAAAGCACCTCTCGTAGGGCTTTTAACTTTCACATATTATATCTACAGTTATTATATTTCATGATATGTTCCAAAGGTGCATTTATGCGGATGTACATAGTAGGTAAATCTTTTTCAAGAGTACGTAGCCATGTCAGGCTAGTCGTGTAACATTTTGACGTGTAGAGCCTGAAAAGAGAGCTTATTTCGTACGTGAAAAACACGTAACAAGGGTAGGGACTACGTAGGTACGGTATAAAAACTAACGCCGAAAATTCGGTATGAAAAAATATTTCTATTGTGAAAATAAACGTTGGGAATTTCTTCAAATTATTTTTAGGAAATTAAAAAAATAAACGACTAATTATTTTGCTTTGGGTCGCATGTAGTCGGATTACAAAATATAACCAAACATTTCTAATAATATAAAACTTAATAATTATGAACTCTTTCGAACATGCCTACTTTCCTAATCTTGCCTTGGTATACGAAATATATATTTGTTTTACGATCTTCATTCAGTCTTCTTCATTATACAATATTTACATATCATTAACACCGAAAACCTGTAATAGATAAGATCCTCCAATATAAAAATTAAGTGAACAATTTTTCGGGGCTTATTTTTACGTAGACTAAAAGTACGGGCTGCATATATGGTGATTTATATTACTCTCTCCCACAACAGGCGCGTTGTACACGGGTCGTTTTGAAGTACGAAATAATTTTACATTTAAATATTACAACATTTTTTTTGATCCAGTATTATTTTATTTTTTTTTTCATTTTAATGCATGTTTTATAATATATTTCTTTATCTACGATATGACTAGCATCTTCCATATTATTATACGTTCAGTTACATCCTTATCGAGAAGCAGACCGTTAAATAAACGATTTATGCTTTTCCTTCTTTCAGATTTCAGTACGAAAAATTGACTACATAGACTAATTTCAGCGAGCAAAAAATTGGATAGTGGATTCTTTTTATTTCACTATTTATATATGTTATAGGCAAACTCCGAAGCTCCGGCGCTCCTAGGTTGGACTGGTCAATCCTCAGGTCAGACTGAATGACTTAGTCAAAGCCCAAACAAATGTAAATTTTCGGCCTTTGACTAAACAATTTTCGTCAAACCTGGGAGAGACTAATTTGGTCAGGCAAACGTCAAAACACAATTTTATTAAATCGGGGTTTGACGAGTCAAACTCCGATATAGGTATGAAGTGTCTTATCTTCGTATATTTGGAAGCATTTTATCATTTAAGCAGCTTTCAAGTCTTAAGAACCGCTTAACTCTGCCAGTTCTGACACCTGATTGGTCAGCTTACGTGATTTTCACTTTTATATTTGAGATGCTTTGAGAGAATGCCGTGTGGCATTAGGCCCGCCTTTTGTACGATGTGCAATAAAGTATAAAATAAATAAATGCTTTGGAATATACGGAGGTTAGTTTGTATAAGATTAAGTATAAAAAAATAACATTTTTAAAATTTTGATGTTTATTGTTTTAATAATTTCTTAAGTAATTAAAATGAAAAATTAATCATTTTTCTGACATGGTGAGGCATTAACTTTAATGTTAATTGTTTTAATAATTTCTTAGGTAATTAAAGTGACAAATTAATCATTTTTCTGACATGGTGAGGCATTAATGTTAATTGTTTTAATAATTTCTTAGGTAATTAAAATGAAAAATTAATCTTTATTCTGGCATGGTGAGGCATTATGACATTTAGAATTGCACAATACATTAGACCTTTTACATTTGCATAATTTTGAAGAGCAAGAGGAACACCACGGTCCGCGAGAGACATTATGAACCTGTTTAAACATGTTCAGATCAACGTTTGACCAAGAATTGCAGTCGCTTCTAGGATTGACTAGGCCAAAACCGAAACAGAATAATTTACTTTCGACGTTTGACTGAAAAGTTAGGAGCTCCTGGGTTTGACTAAAAATACTTCAGGCAAAGGGCGAAATTGAAATGTATTTCGGGGATTGCCTGATGGCTTTGGCCAAACCTAGGATAAACCAGTCCTTCCGCGAAGAGACTGTGTATCGGACTTTGACTATAACATATAGATAAAAATGGATCACCAAATGTGTTCCTAAGCGTATAACTCAAAGACGGCTCTACTAATTTGGCAAATTTTTTCTAACCTTTTCTTAAAGCTCAAGTAATGGAGAGAAAAAATGTTAATACAATAATTATCTTTTAATTCACCTAACACCTTATTCATACACAGCTGCACACATAAAAATTGTAACAGTTTTCTAGCCCATACAAAACAAATCAGCTACCATAAACCACTTCCACAGAATGCCTAATGCCACTTCCAGTTATCTGCGTCTACAATAGGAATATTTGTCGTAGAGTGATTCAATGAAGTGTGAAACGGATAACATGAATGATGCCGCTAACAATGGATACCGGAAAATCGTAGGACGGGAATTGATGGGATGTTCTCAATTATCGTTCGATATTAACGTTTTTGTTTTGTGCACTTTAAAATTATAGAGTGTCAAAGTTCGAAGAATATACCGTTTTATAGTAATAGAACAGAATTAGGGATATACCAAGACACTCTTATAAATATATACAGGGTTACTGGTAATTAGACCGGATCCTTTTAAGAGGTGGTAGGGGAGGTTATTTGCAACAATTAGACTGTATATTGTTATATCCGGAAATGGATCATTTTTGAGATATAATTTTTTGAATATTTTTTTAAGAAAATCCAG